>ML374461.1:0-24403 GCA_005239525.1 Nicotiana knightiana | reverse complement strand
CCCGTCATGTTCGCAATTGTGAAGCTGGTGCTCGCAATTGCAATAATTGCAACACCAGCACACCAACAACCTGTTTTCAGTCTAGATCTTTTCGAAACACATCTAAAACTCACCCGAGCCCTTGGAACTCAAAACCCAATATCCACACAAGTATAAAAATATCATACAAACTTTTTCACACGATCAAAATACAAAAATAACATCTATAACTATGAATCGAGCATCAAAACGCATGAATTTTGAAGAAAACCTCAAGAATCTCTAGAATTGCAATCAAGCGTCTGAATCCTATCAAATCAACGTCAAATGACACCAAATTTTGCACACAAGTTTCAAATAGCAAAATATACCTATTCCAAGTTTCAAAACCAAATTCCAAACCCGCTAGAAAAAAAGTAAACCTACGGTCAAACTTGAGAAAATCTTCTAAACCTCAAAGTGCCAAATCTCGGCAAAAATAACACAAATCAACCTATGGAGCACTAAATTCGATTTTGAGGCATATTCCCAAGTCCAAAATCACGGTATAAACCTATCGGAACCAACCGAACACCATTTTGTGGTTGTTTTCACAAAAGTCAAACTTTGGTCAATATTTCTAACTTAGTCTTCTAAGCCAAGAACCAAAGGGTCCAAATCAACCTAAGATCATCCAGAATGAAACTAACCAACTCCGCAAGTCATCAACCACAAATACATATGTGTGAAAAATCCAAAGGGAAGAAGGGCACAAATATACAAAATGACAGAGCGGGTCGTTATATTAACAAAGTACGAAGTAGAGAAATTTGATGGAAGAATTTAGTTTCAGTCTATGAAAATTAGGATGAGATTATCCCCCGTGTTACAAGGGCTATGGAATGAAACTAATGAGCATTTTTCTAAAGAGATCAATGAGTTAGAGAAGGAAGACGTGAAATATAAGCTTTGAGTGCGATCTTCATGAGGGCTACAAATAGTATTCTTCCGAAAATTGCTTAAGAAACTTTTGCAACTCATCATGAAAGAAGCTGCAAGATCTGTATTCTATGAAATCACTGACAAATCACATTTACCTAAAATAAAGGTTATAAAATCTTTGCATGAACGAAGGTTTACCTGTGACAACTCACCTTGATGATTTTAATTCGATTCTAATAGACTTGAAGAGTGTAGACATAAAAATTGAGAGTGATGATCATGCCTTAATTGTATTATGTTCTTTACCACTATCTTACAATACTTTTGTTGGTATGTTCCTGTATGAGAAAGATATTTATTTTGTTGGATGATATTAGTAATGCACTAAAATCTAAAGAGTTGAAAAATTGCTTTCCAGAAAGCAAATTGGAGGGAGAAGATCTTCTAAGTAAAGGAAAAACACAAGAGAAAGACTTTAATAGGAAACACTTTACCGCCATATTAAAGTCTAGAGAAAGAAACTCGAACTGCTATGAGTGCGGGGAGTAAGGTTGCTTAGGAGAGATTGTTCTTAAATGAAAGAGAATGATGAAGTAGAAAGTAAATAATACTGCAAATATTATTGACACTGGCAACAATTCTAATGATAGTGACAATGTAGGAGAAATATGTGCCATGAGTTCTCGTCATGGGTAGAATTTTGAACTTTTGATTCTGGTACAACTTTCCATATGTGTCCATACAAAATTAATTTACCACTTAAAAGAAGATATGTGAGACTGTCTACCTGGGAGATGATAATATATTATTAATAGAGGGAATTGGTAACATTAGATTGGGAATATCCGATGGAATCATCAGAAATATTGAGTTTTGGAATGTTCCTCAGATGAAGAGGAATTTGATTTCTCTTTAGACGTTGAATGATAAAGGGTTTAAGTTTCACTTAGAGAGTAGAACACTTAAAGGACGTAAAGGCTCCATGATACTCATGAATGGGTAAACTGCATTCTAGACTATATTATCTTCAGCCAATACAGTTGAAGAAAAAGTTGTTGTAGCTTTTGGAAAAAGTGATCTAAATGAGTCTTAGTTGTGGCACTTGTCATATGAGTGACAAGAGATTATCTTTGTTTAGCAACCATGCAAAATTGCTGGATTGGTAGAAAAATCAAACTTAAATTTTTGTGAGCGTTGTATGTTTATTAAGCAGACAAAGGTTGCATTAATATGAGTATAGTTTTAGAAAATAAAAATGAGGCATTTTTTATATTGTTGAATGGAAGATGATGGTTGAGAAACATACCTAAAGCAAAGTTAAGCATCTTCTGACTAAGATTGGAAATTCGCAATTCATAGTTTAATGATTTATGCAGCATAGACGGCATAGTGAGACATCACACTTGTATCAAACATCACAAAAAAAAATGATATTGTAGAATGTATGAACAAAACACTTTGTGATAGGGCATAAAGTATGCTTTTACACTCATGTGTTAGGAAGGATTTTTGGGTTGAAGCAATCAATATAGCTTGTTATTTGGTCAACTGATCTCAATCCACACTAGTGAGTTTAGAACTTCTTTTGAGGTATGGTCTGATTCTCAGGTTGGTCATACAATTTTGAGGATATTTAGTTTTCCTGCTTATACTCATGTGAGGGACGAAAACTTGAGTCGAGAGCAAAAAATACATAATTTTAAGGTATGCAACTGGAGTGAAAGGTTATAGGTTGTGATGTACAAATTAAAATACTCAAGGGTTAATTATTAATAGGGATGCGACATTTAATAAATCTCTCTCACTGGATAGCTAGAGGGACAAGACAATAATAGAAAAAAATTGTGGTACTAGTGATCGCATAGCTAAAAATTCAATCTTCACTAGCTCATCCCAATAGTTCATAAGTGAAGAAAGTGAAGGAGGTCCAAAACCTTGATCAAGATGATAATATTTATGCACTTGTGCAACAACAATCGTATACATTGCAACAGGCAGAGAGAAGAGTGTGACCGACCGACCATAAAAATTTTCAAACATAGTTGATGTGAGTATTCTCGGATATTCTCAAATTTTATGGATTTTGCTTTGTTATTTGTAGAACCATTGACGAGTTTAAGCTCAATAGCTATAAAGACGCTATATCTCTAAGAAGATTAGTGGCTTGGTGCTATAAGTGAAGAGATTGAGTTTCTTCATAAGAATCAGATATGGAAGCTTGTTCTATTGTTAAATAGATGTAGTAGGCTACAAATGAGTTTTCAAAAGGAAGGACGACAGTCTGGCGATAGAACCACCAAGGTACAATGTAAGGTTGGTGAATGAAGGTTTTACAGAAAGGGAGGAGATAGATTACAATGAAGTATTTCTCTTCAGCAATGAAGCATAGGTCTATCAGGGTCTTACTAGCTTTGGTGGCTCTTCATGTTTTAAAACTAGATGAGTTAGACATGAAACCTGCATTCTTGCATGGTGAATTGGACGAGTAAATTTTATGAGTCAGCTTGAGGGATTCATCACTCCATGTAAAAAGTCATCTTTGCTTGCTTAAAATATCTTCATGTGATCTGGAACAATTATCTAAGCAGTGGTATAAAAATTTTGATAGATTCATAATCAAAATGCCTTTTGTCAAAGTGAAAATGATAATTGTATGCATTTCAAGAAAGTGGAAAATGGTATTTTTGTGTCTTTGCAGTTGTAAATGAATGACATACTTATTACTACTAAAATCATATTACATATTGTCCGAATAAAAAAATGATTAGATAAGAAGTTTGAGATGAAGGATTTGGATGTTGCAAAGAAGATATATAGGGATGGGCATTCGGTACTTCGGTTCGGTATTAATAATTTTAGTTTGGTATTTTAGGTATTCGGTTTATCAATTATGTATACCAAATACCGTACCAAAATACTTTGGTATTTCGATTTGGTATTTCTTATTTTGGTTCGGTACGATTTCGATTTAAACCAAATCTTCACTGTCTCGTCTCCCCCACTTCATTAACTAATGTAATCCATGTTGTTTGAGATTCCACCAAATATCAATCTTAATTCTTAAGTTCTCAGGTTGTGTACAGAGAAGAGACGAAAGGTAATACACTTTGAGTTTGAGTAGAATAAGATGAGTCAATAACTGTTGGACTGCAATTTGCCTCCACGAATTGTTGTGAGATTTATAGTCGTTAGTGTGTGAAAATGATCCAACAAATGAGTTCTTTAGTCGATGGGTTTCATTTTTTCTTCAAATTATTAAACTAGGTTGTTTATTTTATGTATATTATTCCGTGAATGATTTTCGCTCTTTGTGTAATTTATGTTATTTATTTTGAGGCTTTATAGTAAATACTGCAATCTGTATTTTTTCTTTGTCGAAGAATTTTTAGTTTGTTCAAGACAAGCATAGTTTTTGGTTTACGAACTAATACAAGTCAGGAGCAAAGAATGATTGTACCACAAGATTTACAACAATAGCAGGTTGGAATTCGCTATATGATTTTCACTCATGAACAAAATCATGTTTGATCATCCAATTAAATATTTCCTATTATGCATTTTTACGCGCTCATCTCGACCAATACTATACAGAGAATAATTGTCACTCATGACTAAGATTAAGGGCAAGGGATTAGGGAATTAAAAGTTTTAGACTTTTGGGGTGTGGGCTTAAGGTTACTGGGCTAAAAAATAAAAATAAAGTTGGGATTGGACTAAATTATTTCGGTATTTTGGTATACCGAAATATCAAAAATCCAATACCATATATCGTGCCGAATTACCGAAATAAACCGCAACACCGAAAAAACCTAAACAAAAATACCTAACTAGATCGGTTCGGTTCGGAATTCAATTTTTTGGATTTATGCTCACTCCTAAAGATATATATTAGGAATATAGATTACTTGATATAGAAGGGTTGAAGCTTTGTCAACAATCCTATATTGAGAAGGTCCTCAAGATATTTAATATGATATGTGCTAAATTTTTATATGTTCCTTTTGCTTTCAATTTTATATTGTCTACGGATATGTCACCAAAAATAGATGAGGAGACGGGGGAGATATCTAGTATTCCATATTCGAATATTGTAGGTAGCATTATGTATGCTTTGGTTTGACTTCGCCCTAATATTTCACATGTGGTTAATGTTGGGAGTAGATACATGGCATGTCCTGGTAAAAAACATAATCAAGTAGTGAAGCGAATCGAAGTGGATCTTGATATACTTGATCGGTACTATAAATGTGGACATGACTTTGACAAAGACAAGGTAAGTGAATCTGTAGTTCGCTATGTTGATTCGGACTCTACAATGGACTAGGATAAGAAACGATCTCTGATATGTTATGATTTTATTTTTTCTAGTAGTATCATCAGTTGGAAGACGATTTTGCAACTTGTTATACTTCATTGGTGTATGTAGTACTTATTAGAGCCTTTGCAAGGGCTGAGGACACGTGGAGAGACGTTGTTCCAGTTGATGAAGATAATTCAAGCCAACGCGAAGATATGTTATTTATATCTTGAATTATTTCTCTGTATTTTTAAGAAATTCATTATCCTTCTAGGTTTGAAAGAATCATTGTTCTAATAGAGTTGGGAAAGAAAAACCTATTGTCCTTGCAACATTATGAAAATTATTCTATTATAGGTTTGAGATTACTTGATATTTATATATAGGGATTGTAGTTGCAGATTCTTTGTATTGTACCTATTTTCTCATTCATATCGCAAAATTCTCTCTGCTTTTGCTTCGAGGATTAGGTTTAACTGGATCTCGTTAAATGCTTGTTTTATTTTTCTTCTTTATTTTCTTTGTGTAAGATTGTGTAACGACCCGGTCGGTCTTTTTAAGAATTTGCGCCCCGATCCCCTATTTACCGATTCTCCCATGTCTATTTATGCTATTGGAACTTGTCGGAGCGTTGAGTGATGAAATCCGAGGTTATTTTGGGCACATAGTCCATAAATGTGGAATTTAGCTTTAGAAATATGGCCATAGCAAGAGCTGTGTGAAGATGGATCCGAAATGGAATTTCGTTGACTCTGTTAGCTCCGTTGGGTGATTTCGGGGATAGGAGCGTGTTAGGAATGTGTTTTCGAGGTCGGTTGTGGATTTAGGCTTGAATTGGCAAAAGTTAGAATTTCGGCGATTTCGGCCGATAGGTGAGATTTTGATATCGGACTCGGAATGAAATTCCGAAAGTGGAAGTAGGTCCGTAATGTCATTTATGACCTGTGTGCAAAATTTGAGGTCATTCGGATGAGTTTAGACATGTTTCGGCATCGGATGTGAATTCTAGAAATTTCCTAAGTTCTTAGGCTTGAATCTATGCATAATTGATGATTTTGATGTTATGGGATGTGTTTTTAAGGCTCGACCAAGTTTGAACAAGGTAGTAGGGTCATTTGGTAGGTTTGGTTGAGATCCCGGGGGCCTCGGGGTTGTTTCGGATGCCCAACAGGTGAGTTATGAAAACTTGAGAACATGTGAACCATTCTGGTTCTGGTGTCTTGCACCTGCGATGGTATTTCCGCAGGTGCGGACACACAGGTGCGAAGGGGGTGCCGCAGGTGCGACACCGCGCCATTATATGAATTTTCGCACCTGCGATGGTATTTCCGTAGGCGCGAAAGGGGTGCCACAGATGTGACCCAAGGCCACTTAATGAACTTCCGCACCTGCGATTGGGTTTCCGCAGGTGCGGCACCCGCAGGTTCTTCCCAGTGTCGCAGGTGCGAAATATCTGGGCAGTTTATACCAAAAATCCGAGGGCTTTAATTTCATAATTCGAAAATCGATTGTGAGCTCGGAGCTTGGCGATTTTCAGTGCAATTTGAAGAGGAAGATCATAGGTAACGTTTTCTAACCTTAATCCCTTTATATATCCTTAATCCCTATCATATTCCTCAATCTAATCAAGGAAATTGGATGAAAAACCATGGAAATGGGATGAATTCTTCCCAAGTAGAAATATAAGGATTTAGGGAGATTTAGACGTCGGATTTTGTTGATTCTTGTTCGAGTGGGTTCATGAGCGAATGGGTGTTCGGGAAATATAAATTTTGCCAGATTCTGAGACGTGGGCCCGACAGACTTTTTGGGCGAATTTCCTAATTTTGCGTATTAGCTTATAAATAATTAGCTATTTTGTTCCCTTGAAGTGATATTTATACTATGCAATCGATTTGAATAGATTTGGGCCACCCGGAGTCAGATACTCGTGGCAAGAGCGTGGTATTGGGTTGATTAGCGCAATCAAGGTAAGTGGCTTGCCTAATTCCGTGTTGGGGACTTTCCCTTAGGCATTTTTATACTAATTTTGTTATGTGGATGCCGTGTACGCGATGTGACGAGTGTGTACACGGGTCATTGTTGCTAAATCCTATTTTTTTACTCCTATAAAATCGCTCATTTTCATTCATATGTTACTGTTTCCTATCTTAATTGAGTAGATAGCCTAAGATTAAGCATGCCTACCTGTTCTGACTGGATTTCCTCTTATTTGCTAGTAGTCACATCATGCTTAGGTAGTTTTACCCTACTCTTACATGTTGTTTCCTGGACTGTTTATTTAAGCCATAATTGACATATTTCTGCTTTGCATATTTAAATTGGGACTATGGACCGAGATTCGAGAGCTTTTCCCTATACTGCATTTCATATTTAAATTGGGACTACGGACCGAGATCCGGGAGCTTTCCCCCTGTACTGAAATGCATATTTAAATTGGGACTATGGACAGAGATCCGGGCTGCTTTCAGGATTTCTTTCCTGTAAGGAATGCTTAATCCTTCTAATGGAGGATTAATGCTTTCAACCACCTGTTCTTTGGTGTACCACCTGTTTATCAAAACTTGAAGAGATGATTTAGTATTATCAATCTGACCTGAATACTCAAACCATTTGAAGAATTCAATTTCAGTTTTGTATCTTTCCATGTCTTTAAACCATTTATCTCTGAATGAGATTCTCTGAGCTTCAGTGTAAGTATCAACGCACCAAACTTTCTTTTGCTTGTGCTGTGGGTCGGCCCACCACGCACTAATGATCTTTTCATCAGGAATGAATCTCTTTCCTGATTTAAGAACACCAACAGAATCCTTCTTCTTGTGAAAATGAGGCTTCAAAGATTCAAAACTGAAATTGGATTCTTCAAATGGTTTGAGCATTCAGGTCAGATTGATAATACTTAATCATCTCTTCAAGTTTTGATAAACAGGTGGTACACCAAAGAACAGGTGGTTGAAAGCATTACTCCTCCATTAGAAGGATTAAGCATTCCTTACAGGAAAGAAATCCTGAAAGCAGCCCCTTTTAAGAAACCTACAGAAAAAGATTTCGCCTTCGTCACTGCAGCAGACATCAATAAAGTCTTTGAACAGATAAAATAACACCAATCAAGTTCTTCATGTCGTTTCTAAACAAATAGAGTGGTCTTAGTCAGATTGGGAATAAACCAAGTACCTCCAAAGATAGCCTCCAAATTGAGACTAATCCCATTTTTAAAATCCCTGAATTTTCCCCTGAAGCCTTCCTAAGATTTCCAATGAATTCAACAATTCTTCAGATATTCTAGAAAGAATTAATGATCAGCTTTCTAAGCTCAATATTACCCAAGGTAGCAAGATTAGCGCCTTAAAAGATAGGCTCCCCTATTCAATTTTTTTTTATCCCAGACCTTCTCTTCCTGACGGAACAGGAATCACATAATGGAATATTTATGGAATGGTTGAAGGCCAAATCTATAATAAACTCCAAGAAATGGGCATGAATGTCACAACTTATAAATGGAAGAATGCCACTGATAAGCAAGTTGCTAACAGGTTAATAGCAGGCTTTACCGCCACTCTTAAAAATTGGTGGGACAATTATCTCACAGATCAAAACAAAGCTGACATTCAAAATGCAGTAGCAAACAAGACAGTTGTCAAAACTGAAGAAGGCATGACTACTACTACCGAAGTAGCAGTCGAAGATGCTACAACTACACTGATTTACAGCATTGCTAAATATTTCGTTGGAGAACCACGACTTTTACAAGATAGGAGTTTAGAAATCCTAAACAATCTTTATTGCAAGAAATTAACTGATTTCAGGTGGTATAAAGATATGTTTTTAACCAAGTTCATGATTAGAAGTGACTGCAATAATGAATATTGGAAGGAACACTTTCTAAGCGGATTGCCTCCTTACTTTGCTGAGAAAATAAGATCCAAAATAAGAGATTGTTGCGATGGAAAAATCCCTTATCCCTAGCTTTCGTATGGATATCTAATCAGTATAATAAATGTAGTAGCCATGGAGCTTTGTACTGATCTTAAGCTAAAGGAACAGCTTAAGAAAGATCAAAAACTATCTTCCTCAGAACTTGGCAGTTTCTGTCAAGATTTTGGATTGCCTATTCTCAAGCCACCCTCTACTAAGAAAGTTTCTAAAAGAGAAAGAACTGGAGGATCAACCTATCGCAAGAAATCCTCTAGAAGGAAAGATTCTTCTAAACCAAAGAAGAAGTTTAAAAGGAAAACTTCTCGAGATTCTTCTTCTAAAGAAAAGTGTTGGACGTGTGGCAAGAAAGGCCACAAATCTCCGGATTGTCCAAGGAACAAGAAGAAGAAAAAGAAAGTCAATCTCCTTGAAGTTGACGATGAAACTAAACAAAAACTCTTCTCTATATTAGAAGAAGAAGAATCCGACACAGATCACTCCTCCGAGAGTGAAGCCAGCGATGACTAGTTTCTGAACATCGCCCAAGACTCAAACTCTGAAGAAAGTAGTTCAGAATGTAATTGTAATGGAGCCTTTTGTCTCGGTGAGAGTAAGTCAATAAAATTTGTCTCTGAAAGTTCAGCAGAAACTTTATTTGCTACTATAGAGCACATCAAGGATGAAGATTCTCGAAGGAAGTATCTGTTAGAACTACAAAGACTAGTTGTCCGTCAAAAGGAAGAAATGACTAAAATAACTCCTTTTAGCATGAAGCAATTTATGAACATATTTGATAAAAGGAAGGAAGAACCTTCCATTAGTGAGCTTCGTTCAGAAGTTAGTCTCTCAAAGAAGAAGTCAGAAAAGTTAAATCTAGACTTCACAAGAATGAGTTAGATGCCCTTACTGAGAAAATTCTCAAAGGAACTGAAGGGTCATCTAAAGGAAAGGAACTAACTCATTCTGATAATGAAGATAGAAATTCAGAAGATGAAACTTTATCTCCCAGGTATGAATCTGAGGTAGGTGTTAAAATGATTACAAAAATCAGACCTCAGAGTTCTCACATACTTATTAGATTAGTTATTAATAATAATTTTGTCCTTAACAAAATTGCTTTGTTAGACAGTGGTGCAGATAGAAATTGCATTATTGAGGGATTATTTCCTACACCTGCGAAGGGGATCTACTAGATTATACGGTGCTACTGGTGACCGTATCCTTATAAATTATAAATTATCCAACGCCCATATTTGCAAGGATGGTATTTGTCTTTCTAATGATTTTGTTATTACAAAAAACATTAATGAAGAAATAATTCTTGGAATTCCTTTTATCACTCAGATAAAACCTTATATTTCAGATTTTGATTCTATAAGAACAAAGATTTTGGGAAAAGAAATTTCATTTCCTTTTATCAAAACACTTTCTCTCGAAGAAAGTAAATTTTTTCATAAACAAACTGCTTTTAAGATAAATCAAAATTGTTTTCTTAAAGAAGAAATAAAAATTAGAAAAATTGAGCAAATTTTAATAACCCCGAGAATGGTAACTAAGATTGCCAATCTCCAACAAACTTTTGAAAAAGAAATTTGCTCTGATTTTCAAAATGCCTTTTGGGCTCATAAAGTGCATACTGTTGATTTACCATATATTGATGGATTCAATGAAAATGTCATTTCAACAAATGCTAGGCCCATTCAAATGAACCATGAATTAATGAAAATTATTAAGAAAGAAATTAACACTCTTTTGGCTAATAAAATTGTTAGACCTTCTAAATCACCTTGGAGTTGTTCAGCCTTTTATGTTAACAATGCAGCAGAGAAAAGACGAGGATCTCCTAGACTTGTTATTAACTAAAAACCTTTAAACACAACTTTGAAATGGATTCGTTATCCAATTCCCAACAAAAGGGATCTTTTAAAGAGAACTTTTAAAGCTAATGTTTACAGTAAATTTGACATGAAATCAGGTTTATGGCAAATCCAAATTTCTGAAAAAGATAAATATAAAACTGCTTTCAATGTATCGTTTGGACAATATGAATGGAATGTTATGCCTTTTGGGCTTAAGAATTCCCCCTCTGAATTTCAAAACATTATGAATTGTACTTTCAACCATATTAGCCATATATCAATTGTTTATATTGATGTTGTATTAATATTTTCGGAGGATATAGACTCTCATTTTAAACATCTAAATATTTTCTTTAAAATTATTAAAGCACAATGGCCTTGTCGTTAGTGCTAAGAAAATTAAATTATTTCAAACAAAAATCCGATTTTTAGGACATGATATATATCAAGGTACCTATAAACCTATTTGTAGAGCCATCGAGTTTTCTGAAAAATTTCCTAATATTATTACTGACAAAACTCAGTTGCAAATATTCTTAGGAAGCCTTAATTATATTGCAGATTTTATTCCTAAAGTTAGAAGAATTTGCAAACCTTTATATGACAGACATAAAAAGAGTCCTGTTCCTTGGAGTAAGGAACAAACTAATGTTGTTATTATGATTAAAACCATGGTCAAGAACCTTCCTTGCTTGGGTATTTCTAAGCCTGACTGTTTTATGATTGTTGAGACTGATGCGTCTGATAACGGTTATGGTGGTATTCTTAAACAAAGAAAAACCCCAGAATCATAAGAACAATTAGTTCGTTATACTTCTGGAATCTGGAATTCTGCGAAGAAAAACTATAGTATTGTTAAGAAAGAGATTCTTTCTATAGTTCTCTGTATTACTAAGTTTCAAGATGATTTAATTAATAAAAAGTTCTTTCTTAGAGTAGATTGTAAATCTGCTAAAGACATTTTGCAAAAAGATATTAAAAATCTTGTTTCTAAACAGATATTTGCAAGATGGCAAGCCTTATTATCCAGCTTTGATTTTCAGATTGAATTCCTCAAAGGAGAAAATAATTCTCTTCCAGATTTTCTAACTCGTGAATTCTTGCCGGAAAAAACATGAGGCCTACATGAAGGCGAAGCTGCAGCGGTCCCTTTAAAAGGAATAATAAAGGAAAACAGGTGGCTGAAACAGCCAAACCCTTCGCTATCCGGCCATTAGTGAATAACCATAATGAATATTTGGCTCTGGCAAGCTTACCTCCGATAAATCCAAATTTCAGTTTAACCCCTTTTCCACCGTTGCTAAATAGTGCATCTTCTTCAAATCTTTTGGTTCTAAATAAACCATTCGCAAAAGAATCTGAGCCATGCTCCATTCTCCTTCTGGAATGCCTAGATATTCCTCACCCCAAACCAAAGATTCTTATACAATGAAAACCCTCCAGAGTTTCAAAGAAGCAGTTGCACCAAACGCTCCAGTTTTCAAAGGTCCAAGAGTTAAAGAAAACTTTGACGTTGTATATTTGCAGATATCTCCTATCCTAGCCCTTGATAAAGAGTACGAGAACTATGAGGTTAAACACCACGTCAAGCCATTATACAGCAATAGGAACTATGTCGAGACAGAATGTTCCTTCAAAACCAGAAAATACTTTGAGTTCATTTGGGTTGACTCTCACTCTATTGAAATAGAGCATAAACTAAGTAATGATGCATATCCTGATAGTGTTGCTTCCTCTAAGTTTACTATCAAGAAAATTCTAACCCCTTTTGACTGGCAGGTTGATCATTTTCACACTCCTATCAATTTATCAAGGGAACACAGACCCCAAACTTACAAATGGCATGATTATAAATCTGCTTGGTTTAATTTCCTTTACTTACGACCAACTACACATACTTGGTTTGTAAAATACAGTCTTGAGTTTTCTAAATCTATCATCCCCAGATGGTTCTATGAATGGTGGAACTACTTTGGAGGAAACAAATTAGTTTTACCAAAAACTTTTCTTGATAAATTCGATCAGTTCCAAATTGATCATGATATCTCATCTTTACCCGAACACATTAAATTGTGTAAATATTTTATTCAAAAAAGAATATCGTATATTATGCGTTGGAGTTTTGTCATTACTGAATTTGACACGATTAAATATTTATCCAAAGAAGTCATGATCAAGGGATGGTGTCGATGAAATCACCAAGGAAATCAACTTCCAAGAGTGATTTAAAGAAAATGTTACAAAAGTCCTTGTCAGAAATTGATTTTGATCATGATAAAGAAGAAATCATGAAATTACTTGTTGAAGCATCTTCATCACAAAGTGATGACAATGGAGATATGTTGAAACCCAAGTTTTAGCACAGTCTTACCTGGATCCCTTTTATGATTAATCCTAGTTGAGGATATTAAAATCCGGAATAACTAGTCTTTCATATAGAGACTCAAAGAGTTGGAATTATCTAGAAAGTAAAAGAAGAGTCTCAAAGAGACGAAATTTCTTTTGATTAAAAATCAAATGGACCTAGATAAGGTTGGCATATTCTCCAAAAAAAAGATGGCCGACATGCTTTATCAAAAGCAAAAGATGCCATTACTTTTCAAAAGCAAAAGCAGTGGACAGCAGCAAAAGAAATCACGAGCCAATCAGAAAGAGGCACTTAGATTTATCTTTATTCCTTTCTAAGTCTATTTAAGACCTGATGTTTTCTAAGGAAAAGCAGCGAAAATTGTACAACTTATAATATTTTCTACTTGCTCTTTACTTCTCTCTGTAATGCTGAAAAGCTTCCGCCCAATAAATCAAATAATCCAGTGAGTTCTTCACTTACTCTTACGACCCTTTAAAGTATAAACAATCAAATATATATTGGATGTTATAAAAAAATTACTTAGCATATGGATATTACACAAACATTGTCAAGTCATCTTATTGGTTGGAATACCAAGAAGAAATTCTTTAGATATTCTTGAAAGAATTAATGATCAGCTTTCTAAGCTCAATATTACCCAAGGTAGCAAGATTAGCGCCTTAAAGGATAGGCTCCCCTATTCAAATTTTTTTTATCCCAGACCTTCTCTTCCTGACATCCAGTTTGAAGAAAACCATAAGCACCCCTAGTCTGTCAATGACGGAACAGGAATCACAGAATGGAATATAGATGGAATGGCTGAAGGCCAAATCTATAATAAACTCCAAGAAATGGGCATGAATGTCACAACTTATAAATGGAAGAATGCCACTGATAAGCAAGCTGCTAACAGGTCAATAGCAGGCTTTACCGGCACTCTTAAAAATTGGTGGGACAATTATCTCACAGATCAAAACAAAGCTGACATTCAAAATGCAGTAGCAAACAAGACAGTTGTCAAAACTGAAGAAGGCATGACTACTACTACCGAAGTAGCAGTCGAAGATGCTATAGCTACATTGATTTACAGCATTGCTAAACATTTCGTGGGAGAACCACGAATTTTTAGAGATAGGAGTTTAGAAATCCTAAACAATCTTTATTGCAAGAAATTAACTGATTTCAGGTAGTATAAAAATATGTTTTTAACCAAGGTCATGATTAGAAGTGACTGCAATAATGACTATTGGATGGAACGCTTTCTAAGTGGATTGTCTCCTCACTTTGCTGAGAAAATAAGATCCAAAATAAGAGATCGCTGCGATGGAAAAATCCCTTATCCCCAGCTTTTGTATGGAGATCTAATCAGTATAATAAATGTAGTAGCCATGGAGCTTTGTACTGATCTTAAGCTAAAGGAACAGCTTAAGAAAGATCAAAAACTATCTTCCTCAGAACTTGGCAGTTTCTGTCAAGATTTTGGATTGCCTATTCTCAAGCCACCCTCTGCTAAGAAGGTTTCTATAAGAGAAAGAACTGGAGGATCATCCTATCACAAGAAATCCTCTAGAAGGAAAGATTCTTCTAAACCAAAGAAGAAGTTTAAAAGGAAAACTTCTCGAGATTTTTCTTCTGAAGAAAAGTGTTGGACGTGTGGCAAGAAAGGCCACAAATCTCCGGATTGTCCAAGGAACAAGAAGAAGAAAAAGAAAGTCAATCTCCTTGAAGTTGACGATGAAACTAAACAAAAACTCTTCTCTATATTAGAAGAATAAGAATCTGACACTGATCACTCCTCTGAGAGTGAAGCCAGCGATGACGAGTTTCTTAACATCACCCAAGACTCAAACTCTGAAGAAAGTAGTTCAATGTAATTGTAATGGAGCCTTTTGTCTCTGTGACAGTAAGTCAATAAAAGTTATCTCTGAAAGTTTAGCAGAAACTTTGGTTTTCAGATTGAATATCTCAAAGGAGAAAATAATTCTCTTCCAGATTTTCTAACTCGTGCATTCTTGCAGGGAAAAACATGAGGCCTACAGGAAGGCAAAGCTCCGGCGGTCCCTTTAAAGGGAATAATAGAGAAAAACAGGTAGCTGAAACAGCCAAACCCTTCGCTATCCGGCCATCAGTGAATAGCCATAATAAATATTCAGCTCTGGCAAGCTTACCTCCGATAAATCCAAATTTCAGTTTAACCCTTTTTCCACTGTTGCCAAATAGTGCATCTTCTTCAAATATTTTGGTTCTAAAGAAACCATTCACAAAAGAATCTGAGCCATACTCCCATTCTCCTTCTGGAATGCCTAGATATTCCTCACCCCAAACCAAAGATTCTTATACAATGAAAACCCCCCAGAGTTTCAAAGAAGCAGTTGCACCAAACGTTGCAGTTTCCAAAGGTCCAAGAGTTAAAGAAAACTTGGACGTTGTATCTTTGTAGATCTCCTATCCTAGCCCTTGATAAATAGTACAATAACTATGAGGTTAAACACCTCGTCAAGCCATTATACAGCAACAGGAACTATGTAGAGACAGAAAGTTCCTTAAAAACGAGAAAATACTTTGAGTTAATTTTGGTTGACTATGGCTCTATTGAAATAGAGAATAAACTAAGTAATGATGCAGATCCTGATAGTATTGCTTACTCTAAGTTTACTATCAAGAAAATTCTAACCCCTTTTGAGTGGCAGGTTGATCATTTGCACACTCCTATCAATTTATCAAGGGAACACAGACCCCAAACATACAATTGGCATGATTATAAATCTGCTTGGTTTAATTTCCTTTACTTATGACCAACTACACATACTTGGTTTCTAAAATACAGTCTTGAGTTTTCTAAATCTATCATCCCCAGATGATTCTATGAATGGTGGAACTACTTTGGAGGAAACAAATTAGTTTTACCAAAAACTTTTCTTGATAAATTCGATCTGTTCCAAATTGATCATGATATTTCATCTTTACCAGAACACATTAAATTGTGTAAATATTTTATTCAAAAAAGAATATTGTATATTATGAGTTGGACTTTTGTCATTACTGAATTTGACAAGATTAAATATTTATCCAAAGAAGTCATGATCAAGGGATGGTCACCAACATCCAAATATCAATCCACAAACTCTCAAGCCGTGTCGATGAAATCACCAAGGAAATCAACTTCCAAGAGTGATTTAAAGAAAAGGTTACAAAAGGCCTTGTCAGAAATTGATTATGATCCTGATAAAGAAGAAATCATGAAATTACTTTATGAAGCATCTTCATCACAAAGTGATGACAATGGAGATATGTTGAAACCCAAAGTTTTAGCACAGTCTTACCTGGATTCCTTTTATGATTAATCCTAGTTGAGGATATTAAAATCCGGAATAACTAGTTTTTCAGATAGAGACTCAAAGAGTCGGAATTATCCAGAAAGTAAAAGAAGAGTCTCAAAGAGATGGAATTTCTTTTGATTAAAAATCAAATGGACCCAGATAAGGTTGGCATATTCTCCAAAAAGAAGATGGCTGACATGCTTCATCAAAAGCAAAAGATGCCATTACTTTTCAAAAGCAAAAGCAGTGGACAGCAGCAAAAGAAATCACGAGCCAATCAGAAAGAGGCACTTAGATTTCTTTTTATTCCTTTCTAAGTCTATTTAAGACCTGATGTTTTATAAGGAAAAGCAGCGAAAATTGTACAACTTACAATATTTTCTACTTGCTCTTTACTTCTCTCTGTAATGCTGAAAAACTTCCGCCCAATGAATCAAATAAAATAATCCAGTGAGGTTTTAATTTACTTTTACGATCCTTTAAATGGTACCAGACCAAATTTCTTTTTCAAAATTTTGTTGGAGATTGGCAATCTTAATTACCAAAAGGAGGCTTCATTTCACTAAGCGTAGGGCTACTTGGAGTGGTAGGATATTCATAATAAACTTTAGGAATGGTTTTAGTAAAATCTACTCTGCTGAATTTACCATGCTCTAAGTTTTCTATGGTTATATCACCATCGTCCTCCCGGGGGTTAGAAGAAGAGGGTCTGGCCGTAGACATTCTTCTACTTGAAGAGGCCTGTCTAATAGAGTTGGATCTTCTATAGATAGGGTTATTCAGTTTCCAGATGGATCTATTAATCTTAAGTTTCTATTCTCTATTTCAATAAAGCCAGAGTCAACCAAAATGAACTCAAAGTATTTTCTGGTAATTTAGGGAACTTTCTGTCTCGACATAGTTCCTATTGCTGTATATTGGCTTGACGAGGTGTATAACCTCATAGTTCTCGTACTCTTTATCAAGGGCTAGGATAGGAGATATCTGCAAAGATACAACGTCAAAGTTTTCTTTAACTCTTGGACCTTTGGAAACTGCAGCGTTTGGTGCAACTGCTTCTTTGAAACTCTGGGGGGTTTTCATTGTATAAGAATCTTTGGTTTGGGGTGAGGAATATCTAGTCATTCCAGAAGGAGAGTGGGAGCATGGCTCAGATTCTTTTGCAAATGGTTTCTTTAGAACCAAAAGATTTGAAGAAGATGCACTATTTGGCAATGGTGGAAAAGGGGTTAAACTGAAATTTGGATTTATCGGAGGTAAGCTTGCTAGAGCCGAATATTGATTATGGCTATTCACTGATGGCCGGATAGCGAAGGGTTTGGCTGTTTCAGCCACCTGTTTTCCTTTATTATTCCCTTTAAAGGGACCACTGGAGCTTTGCCTTCCTGTATGCCTCATGTTTTTTCCTGCAAGAATTCACGAGTTAGAAAATCTGGAAGAGAATTATTTTCTCCTTTGTGGAATTCAATCTGAAAATCAAAGCTGGATAATAAGGCTTGCCATCTTGCAAATATCTGTTTAGAAACAAGATTTTTAACATCTTTTTGCAAAATGTCTTTAGCAGATTTACAATCTTCTCTAAAGAAGAATTTTTTATTAATTAAATCATGTTGAAACTTAGTAATACAGAGAACTATAGAAAGAATCTCTTTCTTAATAATACTATAGTTTTTCTTCGCAGAATTCCAGATTCCAGAAGTATAACGAACTAATTGTTCTTACGATTCTGGGGTTTTTCTTTGTTTAAGAATACCACCATAACCGTTATCAGACGCATCAGTCTCAACAATCATAAAACAGTCAGGCTTAGAAATACCCAAGCAAGGAAGGTTCTTGACCATGGTTTTAATCATAATAACAATATTTGTTTGTTCCTTACTCCAAGGAACATGACTCTTTTTAAGTCTGTCATATAAAGGTTTGCAAATTTGTCTAACTTTAGGAATAAAATCTGCAACATAATTAAGCTTCCTAATAACCTTTGCAACTGAGTTTTGTCAGTAATAATATTAGGAAATTTTTCAGAAAACTCGATGGCTCTGCAAATAGGTTTATAGGTACCTTGATATAGATCATGTCCTAAAAATCAAATTTTTGTTTGAAATAATTTAATTTTATTATCACTAACGACAAGGCCATTGTCCTTAATAATTTTAAAGAAAATATTTAGATGTTTAAAATGTGAGTCTATATCCTCAAAAAATATTAATACATCATCAATATAATTAATTGATATATGGCTAATATGGTTGAAAATTGAATTCATAATGTTTTGAAATTCAGAGGGGGCATTCTTAAGCCCAAAAGGCATAACATTCCATTCATATTGTCCAAACGGGACATTGAAAGCAGTTTTATATTTATCTTTTTCAGAAATTTGGATTTTCCAGAAACCTGATTTCATGTCAAATTTACTGTAAACATTAGCTTTAAAGTTCTTTTTAAAAGATCCCTTTTGTTGGGAATCGGATAACGAATCCATTTCAAAGTTGTGTTTAAAGGTTTGTAGTTAATAACAAGTGTAGGAGATCCTCGTTCTTTCTCTGCTGCATTGTTAACATAAAAGGCTGAACAACTCCAAGGGGATTTAGAAGGTCTAATAATTTTATTAGCCAAAAGAGTGTTAATTTCTTTCTTACAGATTTCCATTAATTCATGGTTCATTTGAATGAGCCTAGATTTTGTTGAAATGGCCTTTTCATTGAATCCATCAATATATGGTAAATCAACAGTATGAGCTTTACGAGCCCAAAAAGCATTTGAAAAATCAGATCAAATTTCTTTTTCAAAAGTTTGTTGGAGACTGGCAATCTTAGTTACCATTCTCGGGGTTTTTAAAATTTGCTCAATTTTTGTAATTTTATTTCTTCTTTGAAAAAACAAATTTGATTTATCTTAAAAGCAGTTTGTTTATGCAAAAATTTACTTTCTTCGAGAGAAAGTGTTTTGATAAAAGGAAATGAAATTTCTTTTCCCAAAATCTTTGTTCTTATAGAATCAAAATCTGAAATATAAGGTTTTATCTGAGTGATAAAAGGAATTCCAAGAATAATTTCTTCATTAATATTTTTTGTAATAAAAAAATCATTAGAAAGACAAATACCATCCTTGCAAAATATGGGCGTTGGATAATTTATAATTTATAAGGATACGCTCACCAGTAGCACTGTATAATCTAGTAGATCCCCTTTGTAGGTATTTGGTAGGAATTAATCCCTCAATAATGCAATTTCTATCTGTACCACTGTCTAACAAAGCAATTTTGTTAAGGACAAAATTATTATTAATAACTAATTTAATAAGTATGTGAGAACTCTAAGGTCTGATTTTGTAATCATTTTAACACCTACCTCAGATTCATTCCTGGGAGATAAAGTTTCATCTTCTGAATTTCTATCTTCATTATCAGAATGAGTCAGTTCCTTTCCTTTAGATGACCCTTCAGTTCCATTGAGAATTTGCTCAGTAAGGGCATCTAACTCAATCTTGTGAAGTCTAGATTTAACTTTTCTGACTTCTTCTTTTAGAAGATTAACTTCTGCTGAACTTTCAGAGATAACTTTTATTGACTTACTGTCACAGAGACAAAAGGCTCCATTACAATTACATTATGAACTACTTTCTTCAGAGTTTGAGTCTTAGGCGATGTTAAGAAACTCGTCATCGCTGGCTTCACTCTCAGAGGGGTGATCAGTGTCGGATTCTTCTTCTGATAATATAGAGAAGAGTTTTTGTTTAGTTTCATCGTCAACTTCAGGAGATTGACTTTCTTTTTCTTCTTCTTGTTCTTGGACAATCCGGAGATTTGTGGCCTTTCTTGCCACACGTCCAACACTTTTCTTCAGAAGAAGAATCTCGAGAAGTTTTCCTTTTAAACTTCTTCTTTGGTTTAGAAGAATCTTTCCTTCTAGAGGATTTCTTGCGATAGGCCGATCCTCCAGTTTTTTCTCTTTTAGAAACCTTCTTAGCAGAGGGTGGCTTGAGAATAGGGAATCAAAATCTTGACAGAAACTGCCAAGTTCTGAGGAAGATAGTATTTGATCTTTCTTAAGTTGTTCCTTTAGCTTAAGATAAGTACAAAGCTCCATGGCTAACTACATTTATTATACTGATTAGATCTCCATACGAAAGTTGGGGATAAGGGATTTTTCCATCGCAACGATCTCTTATTTTGGATCTTATTTTCTCAGCAAAGTGAGGAGGCAATCCGCTTAGAAAGTGTTCCTTCTAATAGTCATTATTGCAGTCACTTCTAATCATGACCTTGGTTAAAAATATATCTTTATACCACCTGAAATCAGTTAATTTATTGCAATAAAGATTGTTTAGGATTTCTAAACTCGTAACTTGAAAAAGTCGTGGTTCTCCCACGAAATGTTTTGCAATGCTGTAAATCAGCGTAGCTGTAGCATCTTCGACTGCTACTTCGGTAGTAGTAGTCATGCCTTATTCAGTTTTGACAACTGTCTTGTTTGCTACTGCATTTTGAATGTCAGCTTTGTTTTGATCTGTGAGATAATTGTCCCACCAAGTTTTAAGAGTGCCGGTAAAGCCTGCTATTAAACTGTTAGCAGCTTGCTTATTAGTGCATTCTTACATTTATAAGTTGTGACATTCATGCCCATTTCTTGGAGTTTATTATAGATTTGGCCTTCAGCCATTCCATCTATATTCCATTCTGTGATTCCTGTTCCGTCAGCGACAGAATGGGGGTGCATATGGTTTTCTTCAAACTGGATGTCAGGAAGAGAAGGTCTGGGATAAAATTTTTTTGAATAGGTGAGCCTATCCTTTAAGGCTCTAATCTTGCTACCTTGGGTAATATTGAGCTTAGAAAGATGATCATTAATTCTTTGAAGAATATCTGAAGAATTGCGGAATTCATTGGAAAGCTTAGGAAAGGCTTCAGGGGAAAATTCAGGGATTTTAAAATGGGATTAGTCTCAATTTGGAGGCTATCTTTGGAGGTACTTGGTTTATTCCCAATATGATTAAGACCACTATAGTTTCGGTTGGATTCTTCTATTTGTTTAGAAACAACATGAAGAACTTGATTGGTGTAATTATTCTGTTCAAAGACTTTATTGATGTCTGCTGCAGTGACGAAGGCGGAATTTTTTTCTGTAGGTTTCTTAAAAGGGGCTGCTTTCAGGATTTCTTTCTTGTAAGGAATGCTTAATCCTTCTAATGGAGGAGTAATGATTTCAACCACATGTTTTTTGGTGAACCACCTGTTTATCAAAACTTGAAGAGATGATTTAGTATTATCAATCTGACCTGAATGATCAAACCATTTGAAGAATTCAATTTCAGTTTTGAATCTTTCCATGTCTTTAAACCATTTATCTCTGAATGAGATTCTCTGAGCTTCAGTGTAAGTATCAATGTACCAAGCTTTCTTTTTCTTGTGCTATGGGTCGGCCCAGCACGCATTAATGATCTTTTCATCAGGAATGAATCTCTTTCCTGATTTAAGAACACCAACAGAATCCTTCTTCTTGTGAAAAGGAGGCTTCATTTTACTAGGTGTAGGGCTACTTGGAGTGGTAGGAGATTCATAATAAACTTTAGGAATGGTTTTGGTAAAGTTTACGCCGTGGAATTTACCATTCTCTAAATTTTCTATGGTTATATCATCATCGTCCTCCCAGGGGTTAGAAGAAGAGGGTCTAGCCGTAGACATTCTTCTACTTGAAGAGGCATGGCTAATATAGTTGAATCTTAGAAACTTAAGATTAATAGATCCATCTGGAAACTGAATAACCCTTTACGGCCTTGCATCCTCATCACCCCGTCATCTCCTATAGTCACATCCCTGGCATCACCCCGCCGGACTCTATCCTGAAGAACAAAAATGTGGGGATAATCATACGGGCGCTCTTTGATACGGTCGTGAAGGGAAGATANATAATATAGTGATGTCATAGTCCTTTAGCAACTCCAACTACCTACGCTGGCGCAAATTTAGATCCTTCTGCCTGAATATGTGCTGCAAACTCCGGTGATCCGTGAATATCTCACAGGGAACACCATATAAATAATGACGCCATATCTTCAGGGCGTGAACAATCGCTGCCAACTCGAGATCATGAACATGGTAGTTTTTCACATGGACCTTCAGCTGTCTGGACACGTAGGAAATCACCCTACCGTCCTGCATTAACACCGCTCCCAAGCCATTCCTCGAAGCATCACAATAAACTGTATAGGATCCGAAATCGGTAGCCAAAACCAACACAGGAGCTGAAGTCAGGGTTGTCTTGAGCTTCTGAAAGCTCTCCTCACACTCCTCAGTCCATATAAAAGATGCACCCTTCTAGGTCAGTCTGGTCATAGGCGCTGAAATGAATGAAAATCCCTCCACAAAATGGCGATAATACCCAGCCAAATCGAGGAAACTATGGATCTCAGTAGCTGAGAACGGTCTGGGCCAACTCTATACCGCCTCCACCTTCTTCGGATCTACCTTGATCCCATCCGAAGACACTACGTGGCTTAGGAATGCCACCGAATCAAGCCAAAATTCACACTTAGGAAACTTGGAATACAACTTCTTCTCCCTCAATGTCTGAAGCACGGTCCTCAAGTGCTGCTCATGGTCCTCCTAGGACCTAGAATATACCAGAATATCATCAATAAACACAATGACGAAAGTATCAAGATAAGGCTGAAATATTTTGTGCATCAGGTGCATGAAGGATGCTGAGCATTGGTCAGCCTAAATGACATAACAAGGAACTCATAGTGGCCATATCTGGTCATGAAGGCAGTCTTCGGGATATCCGATTCCCGAATCCTCAACTGATGATAACCGGAACGTAGATCAATCTTGGAGAACACCCTAGCACCTTGTAACTGGTCAAATAGATCATCAATGCGAGGCAATGGGTACCTGTTCTTCACTGTCACCTTATTCAGCTGCTGGTAGTCAATACACATACGCATCGAGCCATCCTTTTTCTTCACAAATAATACTGCAGCGCCCCGAGGTGATACATTGGGCCTGATGAATCCCTTCTCAAGTAACTCCTGTAACTGCTCCTTCAACTCAGGAGGATCCATGCAATAAGGAGGAATGGAAATGGATGGGTGCCCGGCAACAAGTCAATGCCGAAATCAATGTCTCTATCGGGTGGCATACCCGGAAGATTAGCTGGAAAAACATCAGAATAGTCCCTGACAAATGGAACTGACTCAACTATAGGGGTCTTAGCACTAACATCTCTCACACAAGCCAAATACGCATCGCACCCCTTTTCAACCATCCGCTAAGACTTAAGAAAATAAATAACTCGGCGGGGAGTATACTCCAAGGAACCTCTCCACTCTAACCTCGGAACTCCTGGCATAGCCAGCGTCACGGTCTTGGCGTGACAATCAATAATAGCATAATAGGGAGACAGCCAGTCCATACCCAATATAACATCGAAATCTACCATGATGAATAGTAGTAAATCCGCTCTGGTCTCAAAACCACTGATAGCAATCAAACATGACTGATATACGTGGTCCACAACAAGAGAACCTCCCACCGGGGTAGAAACATAAACAGGGGAACTCAAATAATCCCGGGCTTTCCCTAGATGTGAAGAAAAATAGGAAAACACATATGAATATATAGAGCCTGGGTCAAATAATATCGATGCATCCCTATGAAAAACGAGAACAATACCTATAATGACTTAATCTGAAGCAATGACCTCGGACCGGGCCGGAAGAGCATAGTACCTAGCCTGGCCTCCCCCTCTAGGGTGACCTCGAC
>ML374457.1:57680-141844 GCA_005239525.1 Nicotiana knightiana | reverse complement strand
CCCTTTTTTTTTTTTTTTTTTTTTTTTTTTTTTTTTTTTTTTTTTTTTTTTTGCATTTCAAGAAAGATTGTGAGATTAATATATTTGCTTTTGGATTCTAACCTAACGCAATATTGTTTAAATTTGGATTGCTTTTGTGAGGAGTTTCAGATAATTAAATTGAAGCTTGAATGAGACTTCCCTTGCTATGCAGAAACCAATCGGATCAGAGGAGGCTCTATATATGACAACTATGATCTCTTTTCTTGCCTTGCTTCTTGTAATAATATTATTCTAGATAATATTTTCTGCTCGGCTGCATTACTAAATATTCTCCAATTGCATAATTTAATTCATCTGTATTTTTGGAGAAAATTTTCAATTATTTTACTTTTTTATAATGATATACATTCTTTATGTCTTTTCTTTTCCTTTTTTTTTGTAACATTTGTTTTTTAATATTTTCCAACAAATAAACAAGCTTGACTTACCCCCCCCCCCCACCAACCCCAAAGTTCTTATATTGTTTATCCTTGTTGGGACGAAAGTTCCTAATGTTTGAAGCGGTGCCGGCCATTTGCCCAACGGTAATATTCAGTAGTGTTTGGTGCAGGTTAGGTAATAAGAATTTTTATTAGTCTTATGCAGTTACTACTTGTGATTTGACATAGGATCAAACGGCTAAAACATGAAAATTTTGAGTGTGATTGAAGTTTGATGTTCCTTTATTCCATGGAACCTTTATGTCTCAACCCATTCGGAAAACGTGTAATGCGAAGTGAAGTTGATTAGTTAATTAATTAGGCAACAAGGTCTCTTGACCGTTTAAACTTGTATCCGATTGTCATGCTGGTAAATAAATTTTCCAAAATTCTAGTGTGAACACTTCACAACTTGAGCATAAGTGAACGGATAAACACCTCCGACCTATGACTCATAGTGCGTGTATTATAATATCACAAACGTGACAACACAGTCAGCAATAAACGAATTAAATACTGTCACACGTATTAGGCGCGCAAACCCACTCAGCACCAACTATTTCTCATAAATGTTTTACCTAAAGCACTTATTTTATTTTCATTTTTAGTAGTCTCTTTCAATTCCCCTTTAAAGTTTTCAATCGTTTGCTCAAATGGAGTGAATGATTGTCATATGATTTTTCACCTATTAGATCATCTAAAGGTTGTGTTTATTTTTCTTTCTAAATCGGACCCAAAATAAGAATTTGAGACAATCGTGTACTGTCGCTTTCTCTTCCACCAAACACATAGAAGTCATTAAAGGTCTGATTATTGTCTTTCATGAAATTAAAACATAGAAGTCATTACATATTGTTTTCCCCTGTTCCCTCGTTGCTAATTGACGCGAATTCTTGATAGCAATCTCGAAATTAGTTGTTTGTAATGATCGGGAAGAGGTGGGTCAACCCACCTGAGAAAATTATACCAACTAGTTGTACCATAATTTAAGCATCCTAAGAACCTTCTACCTGGATTGGTGGGCTTCCAGGTTATGCACACAACAACGTCAACTCCACAACGACAAACTACACGACTTTCTATTTCATTCTTGGCCTGAAGAATACAATATCGACCAAGAGAAGAAATAATTTCACTTGAATCTGTAAAATATTTGAAGAGAAGAAGAAATTCAGAGCTTGTATAAGTCAAAAATGGAGGTTGTAGGCCAAAGGAGGAAGAAGAAACCCTCTAAATAGATGGGCCTTGGGTTTATTACCTTTGGCTATTGAAAAATTACATTCACGCTCTTGTCAGGTGACTTACACGCACAACATCTGACTAGGAATAACTGATATATACCACGTAGATTGAGTCATAGGTCGGAAGTGTTTATTAGTTCACTTATGCTCAAGTTGAAGTGTTCATATGAAAATTTTGAAAGTTTATTTACCGACATGACAATCGGGTACAAGTTTAAGTAGCCAGGAGGTCATTTTGTCAATTTATTAATCACACGTGTCTTTTCTAGAGTAGTCAAGTACATCAATACATGCTAATAGTTTAATTTGTAAATCTGCATTGAAACGTAAAACTGTTTGACGAAAAAGTGTAACTTTCGGTTAAACTATTAAATTTAGGAATTCTTACACAAATAGTCAGTCATATTAATTGTTTACTTTTTCTAGCTAATACATATATTAGACATTGATTATACATAATTATACACATTTAATACATAAATTATGCATATAATATATATTTGCTGGCTATTTTTAGTTTAAGTTGTATGGTGGGCGGCCATTTGGGTTAATTCTTCTTAAATTGATGTAATAATGGGTTAAATCTAGTTAAAGATAATATCTCTAGATGCAAATATTGAAAACGTGCATGAGATAGGAACAAATCACGTAAAGGGTTGATGATAATAAGTGCAAAATATTCTTAAAGTATGAGCAATAATGGAGGTGTAACTAGCAATAAATAACAATAAATGAGATTTAAATAAATAGGAAGAATGATTCACCCAATAATAGATGGATTGAACGAATGTTTCTCCTGACAATAATGAGTGACAGATAGATCCAAGATTTACTTGAACAATCCTCGGATCTAGTGGAAAGATGTGGAATAATATGAGCAAGAATCTTTATAAAAGGGTAATCTTTGTATTTTTAATAGAGAGAGAGAATTTTCTTCTTAAAAGTGTTCTTATCCAATGAATATTACATGCCCTATTCTTTTTCTTTTTCCTTTATATATTTGACACATATTCCTAGTAAACCCTAATAGTACAAGTCCAGAGGATATTCTCTCTAATATCCTATTTCGAAAACTAATCGTTACTCTTCTTTACACAATGGTCGACCTCGGTCATGATTGACATCTTGGCCATGAATCTTGCTACTTCCTGATTGACCTCGAGTGACTCTTTCCTTAATGTTGTATTACGCTAAATATTCTTAGGGCAGATTTTGGCCTATACAAAAACTACTTCCACGTCAGAAGGTTCAGTGGGCTTTTAGCTAGACCTAGAGGGAAGAAAATAGAGATTTTTCATTTCATTGTCACTTTTATCACCTAATGACTCGTTAGCTTTTTTTATAAGGAAAGGCACAACAATTAGAGTTGTCTTTAACAGAGTTTGAATCAACTTACTATTGCATGTAAGTTAAGACCTAATAGTCTTTATCCAATCAAAACAAGCGTAAAAGCTGAAATAGAAATGGAAGGTGGTCAAGTAGAATTTGAAGATTAACCCAAACCCAAGCCAGACCAACTAGCAAACATTTTAGTTTACAGCTAGTACACTTTCCTTTTTTATGTATAACCCATCAGACTTTGTAAAAGGTAGACCAGAGACGACTTTGGGTTTCTCTATCTTAATTAAAATTTGGTACCGAAACTTGACTAAGCATCCTCGTATTTTATCCGTCATTGTTAAAAATTCAAAAAATTTATAACTTCAAAAAGTGTCGGCGTTCTTCTTTTTGAGTTGTTTGATTAACCTTCCTGCAGGTCTATTGGCCGCAAATCAACCGAGGGATATCTTTTGCTTCCTACAAGAGTTATACAACCTTGGATTAAAAGTCCATTCTTTGGTGCTAAATAAAAAGACAACAATCAGGTCTTGTTTTATTTTGTTTTAGGTGAGCTTTTTTTCCTAAATAAGAGGACCAACTGTATTGAATCGATAGTTCAAGGCAGATTATTATAAAGAATTGATCGCGAAGTATCAGTGATAGGTTATAAGTACCTTTATTTTATGTTTTGATGATATAACAAACTTAATGTCAAGAACCAGATAAGGAACCTGATGCACTTCTAGTACATCTTATCAAGCGCATGAAAACAACCTGACTCAAGCTGGAGATGGTTGTCAGAACTTCAGAAGTTAAAGAATCAACACAGAGAACATATGGTTTTAAGTTCCCATGGGGATTGTACTAAGTCAACTCTCCAACAGCTGGAAAGTGACTGCCTGCACACGCAACAATATATCACAGTTCAACAGTCACCTCCATTAGGAAGGACCTTGTACCATAAAGTGCTTACATCATTCATGTGATGTCATCAATGTTATATTAACATTAATCCAAGAATAAAACATCACTTTAACACTAGAGAATTTACTCAAGCACTCCAAGTGATTGATTATCAAGAACAACGATTCTCCAGTGCATCAAGAACAAAGTACGACGCTGCTACGGACCAGTTACCATATCAAGTCTTTGTATGTCCTTAATAGAGTTGTAACTTTGTATTAGTTCTTCAATTGTAATTCCTACTTAGCTTGTCTAGAAGCATTGATTAGGAACCTCTTGTAAATCATAAACTTCAGCGTTTGTGTCATGACTAGAGTTAGTCATGTTGTGAAGTCTTTGTAATAGGGGTATTACAAAGTGTTTTGTAATAGGTGTGTTACAAGTTAGTGAGGGATTAAGTAGTTAATTCCTAGGTTACATAGGTTGTAATCTAAAAGTTGCTCAATAGTAAAATTGAAATTCTACAAGTGTAGGTCGTGATTTTTAATCCGTTGAGCTGGAAATTTTCCACGTAAAAGTTCTTAGTGTCATTTACAATCTGTTATGTGTGTATAATCTGTGGAAACTAATAGAGAACCTGGTCTCTATATAGTTAGGTCGACCCTCGAATTCTATCAATTAATATCAGAGCAGGTTCTTTCTATCAGGTTAACACCTAGAATGGATCCTCATGGCTGCTCTTCCAAACTTCGAAGAAGGCCAGTCTACTTACAGGCCACCTAGGTTCAATGGTCAGTACTATGGATGGTGGAAGACTAGGATGCACGACTTCATCATGGCTGAAGACTCCGAGCTATGGGATGTCATATGTGATGGACCCTTTGTCCCTACAAAGAATCTTGGAGATCCAGATGTAGTCATTCCCAAGACGAGGGAGGAATTTAATGATGTTGATCGAAAGGCCATAGAGAAGAACTTTCATGGAAAGAAAGTTATTGTGTGTGGCATAGGCCCTGATGAATACAACAGGATATCGGCATGTTAATCAACAAAAGAAATCTGGAAAGCTTTGCAGATAGCTCACGAGGGAACCACACAGGTAAAACAATCCAAAATCGGCATTCTCACCACTGAATATGAGCTCTTCAAGATGAAGGATGATGAATCCATCCAAGATATGCACACTCGATTCACCTCCATCATCAATAAGCTTCACTCTCTTGGTGAAATCATTCCCAGAAACAAGCACGTAAGAAAAATCCTCAGTGTGCTGCCCAGTTCTTGAGAAAGCAAAGTAAACACCATCACTGAGGCGAAGGATCTGCAGGCACTGACCATAGATGATCTTGTTGGAAACTTGAAGACTTATGAAATGAAGAAGAATAAGGATAGTTAAAGAAGATAGCCCAAAAAAAAGAAACTGGTTCTTAAGATAGACAACAATGATTCAAGTGGTGAACACGGTGATATGGCATACCTGACAAGAAGATTTCAGAAAATGGTTCGCAGGAATGGAGGTATTCCAAAAAGGGGCAGTTCTAGCAAGCCAAAAAATTATTACCTTTGTCATAAGTGTGGAAAGCCAGGACACTTCATCAAGGACTGTCCTCTCCTAAAGCAAGATCAATTCAGGCACAACTTAGACAAAGCTGCCAAGAGGAACCTAGTTCCTGATAAACATTTTCAAGAGAAAGAATGCTGCTAACAATGTTGTGAAGCAAGCTCTTGTTGTATGGGGAGACTCCTCCAGTGAGTCTGAAGAAGAAAATGACCACTGACAGTTCAATGATGGCAGTGGAAGGTGAAGCAACTGAGTATGACTCAATTTTTGCCTTGATGGCTCAATATGATAACGATGAAGATGAAAAAGATGATGAGGTAAATTTTCTGGATGTTCAGAGAAATCGAAAATCTTACCTTCCTAAAAAGCTCATGATATTAGCAAATGTATTAATTAATGCTTACCATAGTCTTATAAATGATAAATATGTGTTAACTATGGAATTAGAAGAAGTTGAACAAACCAAATATGACCTGGTAGTTGTTGTAGTTGATTTGAAAGAAACAATAGAGAACCTGAAAAATGAAAAGGATGTATTAGATGAGAAAATTGCCAGCATAGAACATGAAAGAGATAATCTAATGGTTGTTGTAGTTGACTTAAAATAAGCCATTGAGTGTGTAAGTAAAGAAAAAGACACCTTAACTAAGAGAGTTGCTAACATTGAGCAAGAGAGAGATGACCTAGTAGTGGTGGTAGTAGACTTGAAGGAGATAATTGAGGAACTTAAAATAGAGAGTAGGCCTGGAAACTCTGAAAAGGCAAAGGAAGTTGCGAGTGAGGCTCACATTAAGCTTGAAAGTGAGTTAAATTTAGTGAAGACCAGTTTGTGTGCTGAGCTTGAGAAAAACAAACAGCTCCAGGTAGAACTATGAAGAGTGAAGAGTGATCTTGAAAAATCCCTTAAGTGGACCTGGTCCTCTGATGCTATTACTGTCATGTATGTTAACAATGGGGGGAACATGCAGGGGATTGGGTTTCAAAGGGAGAAGACTCTCTACAACCCTCATAGCAAGTATGTCATTGTACCCAACAATTGGCTGTGTACCCACTGTGATAACAATGGGTATCTCAAGGAAAATTGTAAGGCCAGGGTTCAATCTCATCAGAAAAATAAAGTCTTTGCTGAGAAAGTAACTACTGCTAGAGGACCTGGTCCTTCACATAGAAAATGCATATTTCCTTCTTGGACTAAAAAAACACTCATTCATCCCTTCCCTCATTACAAGGGACCCAAACTTGTTTGGGTTCCTAAATCTAACCCTTGATTTCCTTGTGCAGGGAGGAGTGAAAGGGAGCATCCAACAATGGTACATGGACAATGGTTGCTCAAAGCACATGATTGGAAATACAATTGATTTTCCTTTCACTGAAAGCCCTGCAAGGAGGAAGTGTATCATTTGGAAATGGCAAAAAAGGATACGTTCTAGGAGTTGGAAATATTGGGAAATCACTCACTCACTCAATTGAGAACGTGTACAATGTCAATGGCTTGAAGTACAGTCTCTTGAGTGTCTCTGATATATATGACAAAAGAAAATAAAGTGGAATTCTTGTCCAAGATATGCACATTCACAAACCTTGTGACTAGTGAGGTGGTGCTTGTGGCCAAACGATACAAAAATATTTATGTGGCTGATTTTGAGTCCCCGCAAAGTGGTGATCTAAGTTGTTTAAGTGATGTTGATGACGATGCTGAACTATGGCACAGAAGGCTGGGTAATGTAAGTTTTTCACTACTAAATAAACTGGTCCAGAAGGACCTTGGTCGTGGTTTGCCCAAGTCAAGCTTCAAGGATCACAAAGTGTGTGACGCATGTGTAAAAGGCAAGCAAGTCAGATCCTCATTCAAGCCCAAAAAGGAAGTCAGCACCTCAAGGCCACTTGATCTCCTTCACATGGATCTATGTGGACCTATGAGGGTGCCAAGCAGAGGAGGAAAAAAGTACATCTTTGTGATAGTTGATGACTACTCCAGATTCACCTGGACTTTGTTTCTCAAGACAAAAGACGAAACCTTTAAGGTGTTCGTCTTTTTTATCAAGAAGATCCAAGTGAATATGGGTAATAAGGTAGCCAGCATCAGGTGTGATCATAGAACGTAATTTGACAATGCCAAATTTGATGAGTTCTGTACCGAAAATGGTATCAGTCACAATTTCTCTGCACCAAGAACACCTCAACAAAATGGTGTCGTAGAGAGGAAGAATAGAACTCTTGAAGACATGGCAAGAACAATATTGATTGACAGTGGGATTGCAAAGAATTTCGGGGCAGAAGCTGTCAACACTACCTGCTATTTGGTGAACAAGTGCATGATCAGGTCCCTTCTGAACAAAACTTCATATGAACTGTTGAATGGAAGGAAGCTCAACCTGACACATCTAAGGACTTTTGGGTGTAAATGCTTTGTTCACAACAATGGAAAGGAAGCTCTTGGAAAATTCGATGCCAAAAGTGATGAAGGAATTTTTCTGGGATACTCATCTCAAAGCAAAGCTTACGAAGTGTACAACAAAAGGACTCAATGCGTTGAGGAAAGTAAACATGTGATGTTTGATGAATCTCACCTCTCATGTGAGAAAGACAGACATGTTGATCAAGATGGAGAACCCTTATCTGTTCCAGGAGAAGCTATTGACATGGAAAATGGAAAAACAGACATGATGAGTCATGGAAAGGAATCCAGTGAAGATGACGCAAGTGTACCTCCATCTGTTGAAGAGGAACCTGGTCTTATGATCACACCAACTGAAGCTGAAAATAGAGTTGTTGATGCAATCCAAGGTACTCCACTTGCTGAACTAAGAAGCGCCCAAGTACCTCAGTCAGACATACATGGTTCCTCTACCAATGAGATTCAGGTACCAAATTGGACGCACAAAAGCTCACATACTCTGAACAACATAATCACCCCTCTTGACTTAAGAGTTCAAACCAGATCAAAAGAAAGATATTAACTTGCCTTTTCAGTCTTTCTTTCTCAAATAGAGCCCAAGAATATCAAAGAAGCGCTGAAAGATGCAAACTGGATCACAGCCATGCAGGAAGAGCTGCATCAATTTGAGAGAAACAAAGTATGGCACATGGTTCCTAGACCTGCAGCTCGTACCATCATAGGGGCCAGGTGGGTATTCAGGAATAAACTTGATGAGTTTGGAAATACAACAAGAAACAAGGCAAGGCTTGTAGTTCAAGGCTACAATTAGGAAGAAAGAATTGATTATGATGAGACATTTTCTCCAGTTGCTCGACTGGAGGCTATCAGAATTCTCATTGCCTTTGCATCTCATATGGAATTCACACTGTTCCAAATGGATGTCAAAAGTGCATTCCTGAATGGCTTCCTCAAAGAAGAAGTTTATGTCAAGCAGCCACCTGGATTTGAGTGTCACGAGCATCCTGAGCATGTGTTCATGCTGGACAAGGAATTGTATGGATTAAAGCAGGCTCTTCTATCTTGGTATGAAAGGTTGTCAAAGTTTCTTTTAGAAAATGGTTTTACAAGAGGAAAAATTGACAACACCCTTTTTCTGAAGAAACAAGGGAGGAACCTGCTCATTGTTCAAGTATATGTTGATGACATCATTTTTGGAGCCACAGCTGACTCTGTGTGTGAAGACTTTACAAAACTCACGGGAAGTGAGTTTGAGATGAGCATGATGGGAGAATTGAATTTGTTCTTGGGACTTCAAGTAAAGCAGTCTGTCGCACCCCCTTTTTCTCGCGAAATCGGGTTTCGACATTTGACAACTCCTTTTGAGAGAGTAGGGAAAAGGAATAAGATGTTAGAGTCGCCACCTAACGGATTAAGGTGCGTTAGGGAACCTATTAAAAATAACTCAGATTATACCAGTTTGCATCACCAGAGATTGGGTAAGGGCTCAAATTACCTTTAGGCAAAGTGTTAAGGCAATCAGTCAAATTATCACATGAATCCAGAAGGGTGCAAAACATGTTAGAAAACAAGTTTGCAGGGCACAAATACAAATCTACCAAGTTAGGATTAATTGACTAATTTCATGTTGTTAGTATCTTAAGAATGCCACGTTCAGAACAAGTGAAGGATTAGCAAACAATATGCATGAGATAAGTTAAACATTAAGTTAAGTTTTATGAGGATTCACATTATTCAACAATAACCAATTAACAGTATTAATCATAGGCTAGATGAACTCATAGAAACATAAAGTAATAAAATCATGCTCAGAATCTAAACATGCTGGGTCGAGCAACACAGATTATGAAACATAGAGAATAAAATGATAAGGGATAATGTCTTACCAGTTAGGAAGGAAAGCAAGAAAATACACCACAATAGTTAAGCCCAGAATCAATTGGCCTTGGACAGTCGGCCAAGACCAGAAACAAACGAGCAAAGAATAAGAGTTAAAAGCTAAGTTTTTTAGTGAGTATTGATAGTTCCCCCATCTCTAAAAGGGAAAGGGGAAAGGGTTTAAATAGTATTCAATTAGGCGAACAAATAAGGAAAGAAATTAAACACACATGAACAAGGAACGAAATTATCACATGCAATCAGTAAAGAAGAAATAACTTTGAAACCCTAGTTTTAGGTAAAAAGAAATACACAAAATCGGCAGAAAAATAAGGCAATGAATCACATAATTCATAAAATGAACATAGACAGGAGATTATTCAAAAAAGTAACCCAGAATCAAACCAGATTTGGTTGAATTAAAGATCTGAAACCCTAATTTGGGTAAGTAAAAGGAAATAACAGAAATAGGCAGATTCATGCGTAATAGAGTGAATATAAACGAAATAACACTTAAAAAATTAAAATTTGAACCAATTTTGGTTCAAATAAAAAAGGATCTAAAAACTTAACCTTAGGGTTAAGTACGAATCAGTGAGAGAAACCAAAATAATCGTACTTACAAAGAACGAGTGATGAACACAGACGGAATAAACATCAAATAGAACAAATTTTGGTTCGATTCTTACAAGATCTGCTTGCCATTTTAGGCAAGAAATTATGTAACACCAAAAACGGGTAGCCAGTAAGGAGGAGGGGCTAATATGGTAAGGAGATGAGGAGGAATCTCATAGAGACGGCATTAGGGGAGTGATTTTGGGTGACGGCGGGTTAGGATTTTGAGAGGAGAAGAGGAAGAGATGAGAGAATACAGGGGTGGCGGGTTTAGGTAAATGAGAGTTAGGGTTAGGGATAGGTTAATTAAAAAGGGGGAAAGGACAAAGGTCGTTGATCTCGAGAGATCAAGAGCTGAGATGAAATTTAGATGGGGAGGCTGGTTTAGGAACGGGTCGCGATCGGGTATTAGTCATGGGTCGCTGGTTTTTGGGCTGGGGTATTTGGGCTAGTGTATAAGTAATTGGTCTGGGGTAATTGGGTAGTGTAGGTCCGAAATGATTAAGGAAAATGGGCTATTATTTAAATACCCAATCAAATTAGTAAATAATTTGTAAAAAGTGATAAATAAATAGTAGAAAATATTATTTGTGCATAAAAAATGACTAACAAATATTATTTAACACTATGAAAATAGAAAAAGTTATTTTTATAGAAATAAAATAATTATAAGTATATATGGGCTATTATTGCAAAAATATGCAATTTTTGCCTTAAAAATGCAAATGTAATTATAACAAATGCACCAAAATATTTAAAACCCAATATGGATGTAAATGATAAAGTTAGATGATAAAATCATCATGAAATAGTTTGTGATGCAATTAATAATTATTTATATAATAAAAATGGTAATAAATTGATTTAAAAATCTTAAAAAATAATGGAAAAATTAGGAAAATACTTGATGATTCTCATGCACTATTTTGAAGGTATATATGTATATTTAAAAATATATGAGGAAAAAATTGGGTATCACTAGCTGCCCCTCTTTACCCAGGAAGGATGAAAGAGTTGTCGGTTAAAGACATGATGACCAATTTTGACCGAATAGGGTGATTTGAAAGATATAAGTTGCATTCTGGTTTATGAGCTGCCTACATATCCCTGGTTTTACAGGAATCAGGTCGTGTGTAGTTCTGGATCCAACGATGGAGTAAGCCGATAAAGTTGTTGCAAGAATAGACAAGATGTTCCAAATAGGGTTAATTGGGGTTCGAAACGGTTATGGGTAAATGAGACTAGGTAACGGATGATGAACAATTTATGTTTGAAATAATTTGAAGGATGTAGATGGAAACTGGAGCGGGATTGCTCCTGTTAGGATAACGGTTACTTTCCGGACCACCTGCAAATTTACAGAAATGCACTACAAGCACATATGTATAAATTATTGCGTAAATTTAGACATGATGCAAATTCCCTGCGGACCATGAATACTGTCTTTTGGACGGTGAGGATGACGTCCTTAGACCATGATGTCCCGGGCCATGATTTGTATGCTAAGGGATTCGCAAGCCATGAAATGATGTTCTCGTGCCATGAAGATGGTGCCTCCGAACCATGATGCCTTTGAATAATGATGTGCAAGATTGAGAGATCCTCAGGCCATGGCATGATGTCTTCCGGCTATGAGAATGATTCCTTAAGGCTATGAGGTGCAGAGATATGATGCTAAAGGCAATCAACAAGACAAAGCTTAGTCTTATGTAGAGTTGAGGGTAGAGCTTAGCCCTGAGAGAAGAGAATAACGCAAGGCTTAGGATAGAGAAATATCTGTGTTTATGCAAAGAGAGACAGTGCTTAGTCTCGTGCAAGATTCGGGACAATGCTTAGTCCCATGTTAGGAGAAGGCAATGCTCAGCCTTATGCGGGACTTGAGACAGAGCTTAATCTCATGCAAGGGGAAGGCAATGCTTAGCCTTATGCAGATATGGAGGCAATGTTCAACCTTATGCTAGACTTGAGACAGGGCTTAGTCTCATGCAAAGAGAAGGCAATGCTTAGCCTTATGTAAATGGGGAGGCAGGGCTTAGTCTCATGCAAAGAGAAGGCAGTGCTTAGCCTTATGCAGATAGGGAGGCATGGCTTAGCCTTATGCAAGAATTGAGACATGGCTTAGTCTAATGCAAAGAGAAGGCAATGCTTAGGCTTATGCAGATGGGGAGGCAGGGCTTAGCCTTATGCAAGAATTGAGATAGGGCTTAGTCTCATGCAAAGAGAAGGCAGTGCTTAGCCTTATGCAGATGGGGAGGCAGGATTTAGCCCCATGCAAGAATTGAGACAGAGCTTAGTCTCATGAAAAGAGAAGGCAATGCTTAGCCTTATGTAAATGTAAGAGTAAAAGTGAAGTATTCTTAGCTGGAAATGTGTTTTGTGTATAGAAGTTGTGTTGTTGAGACGATGCCTATGATGATGAACTTTTCCTACATCCAAAGAAAATTCGTGAGTTTTGTGGGGGAGGTTGGTTCGTGTCTTTGTCTGCTTGATCTGCTCCACTCCGCCCAAGGATCCTGTTCAAGTCATCATGGGTAGCATTTGGCTAAAAAGTAAAGTTTCTTTTCAAAAGCATGTGTGTATAGTTTCAAAGACATAGTAATATGCAATTTAGAAATCAGTTAAATGAACCAGTAACTGTGACATTAACATTGCGACCTTCTTTGCCATAGTACCGCAGTTAATTGAGTGACCTTCTGGATATTCTGTACGCCATTGTTGGCTGAACTTGCTTCGGAATTTTGAGAGTCGTACTCAAAATTTTGCCCCAGTTTCTGATTGTGGGGAAAATGGAAATTCTATTGAATTGTGACCGAACCCACAAGGTTGCCTACGTATCCCCTCTTAAACGAGAATCATGTCAAGCGTAGTTCAATTAGATCATATGAAGATACATAAATAATTTACACATAGTATCTTTTGACTGCATCTGAATTGATAGGCTTTGGTCAGATTTCTCCATCCATTTCTGCGAGTATGAGCGCTTATCCTGTTAATACTCTATGAACCATGTAAGGACATTTCCAATTAGGTGAAAATTTTCCTTTGGCTTCATCTTGATGTGGAAAGATCTCTTTCAGCACCAGTATCCCTGGTGTGAACTGTCTTGGTTTGACCCTTTTATTGAAAGCTCTGGACATTATTCTGATAAAACTGACCATGACACACTGCATTTATCCTTTTCCCATCTGTGAGGGCTAGTTGCTCGTAGCGACTCCTTATCCATTCCGCGTCATTGAGTTTAGCTTCTTGTATGATTCTCAAAGAAGGGATCTCGATTTCGGCGGGAATGACAACTTCGGTACCATAAACCAGCAAATAGGGAGTTGCCCCAATTGATGTACGGACTGTGGTACGGTATCCCAGTAAGGCAAACGGTAATTTCTCGTGCCATTGCTTGTGAATCTCTACTATTTTCCTTAGTATCTTCTTGATGTTCTTGTTGGCAGCCTCTAGGTTTCGTTCATTTGAGGCCTGTATGCTGTGGAATTCTTGTACTTGATTTTGAAGGTTTCACACATAGATTTCATCAAATCACTATTGAGATTTGCGGCATTGTCAGTGATGACGGACTCATGAACTCCAAATCGACAAACAATACGATCCCTGATGAAATCTGCGATGACTTTCTTGGTTACAACTTTGTAGGATGCGGCTTCAACCCATTTAGTGAAGTAATCGATGGCCACTACAATGAACCTGTGCCCGTTTGAAGTAGTGGGTTCGATTGGACCAATGGCATCCATTCCCCAGGCAGCAAAAGGCCAAGGTACGCTCGTTGCATTGAGTGTGTTTGGCGGCACCCGTATCATGTCTGCATGTATCTGACATTGGTGGTATTCTTGGACATATCGGATGCAATCCGTATCCATAGTCATCCAAAAGTATCCAGCCCTGAGTATCTTCTTGGCCAAGACAAAATCGTTCATATGTGGGCCGCAGGTTCCGGCATGTATCTTCTCGAGAAATTTGGAAGCCTCTTTGGCGTCAACAAACCGTAACAGTCCTAGATCGGGAGTTCTTCTGTAAAGAATTCCTCCGCTTCGGAAGAAGTGATTGGACAGCCTCCGAAGTGTGCGTTTTTTAGTATGGTTTGCATGCTCCGGGTATTCTCCTTTTGCAAAATATTCTTTGATGTTGTGGAACCATGGATTTCCATATGTTTCTTCTTCAACATGAGCACAGTATGTCGGCTGATTATGGATTCTCACCGGAATGGGATCGATGAAATTCTTATTTGGATGTTGTATCATCGAAGACAAGGTGGCCAATGCGTCTGCAAATTCATTCTGAATTCTGGGGACATGCCAGAATTCTATCTTCGTGAACCTCTTCTTCAAATCCTGTACATGATATAGATATGGTAGTATTTTGGTATTCTTGGTAGCCCACTCTCCTTGTACCTGATGTACCAGCAAGTCTGAATCACCGATCACCAGCAGTTCCTGAATATTCATGTCAACAACCAGGTTGAGCCCTAATATGCAGGCTTCATATTCCGCCATATTGTTGGTGCAGGGGAACCTGAGTTTTGCATACATCGGATAATGCTGACCGGTTTCTGATACCAAGACGGCTCTGATACCGACTCCTTTGAAATTTGCAACTCCGTCGAAAAACATTCTCCAACTGTCGTAGGCTTCAACAATGTCCTCTCCTATGAATGATACCTCTTCGTTAGGAAAATATTTTTTTAGGGGCTCGTATTCTCCTCCTACGGGATTTTCGGCAAGATGATCTGCCAACGCTTTTCCTTCGACCGCCTTCTGAGTTACATAGATGATATCGAACTCGCTCAACAATATTTTCCACTTGGCCAGCTTCCCGGTAGGCATAGGTTTCTAAAAGATGTACTTTAGAGAATCCATCCTCGATATGAGGTATGTGGTATAGGCACAGAAGTAGTGCCTCAACTTCGGAGCTATCCATATCAGAGCACAGCAAGTGTGTTCCAGCAGAGAGTATCGTACTTCATAAGGTGTGAACTTCTTACTCAAGTAATATATGGCTTACTCTTTTATTCCTGTCTCGTCATGTTGTCCCAAAACACAACTGAAAGCTCCATCTAACACTGCAAGGTAGAGTAGTAGTGGCCTACCAGATTCTGGCGGGACTAAGACTGGCGGTGTGGACAGGTATTCCTTGATTTTTTTCAAAAGCCTTTTGACAGTCCTCGGTCCAACTGATTGCGGTATCCTTCTTCAACATTTTGAAAATTGGTTCACATATCACTGTGGACTGTCCTATGAAACGGCTGATGTAATAGAGGCGTCCCAGGAAACTCATCACATCCTTCTTGTTCTTTGGTGGTAGTAGTTCTTGGATAGCTTTAACCTTTGACGGGTCCAACTCTATTTGTCGGCGGCTGATGATGAATTCGAATAATTTTCCAGCAGGAACCCCGAATGCACATTTTGCGGGATTTAGCTTTAGATTGTACTTTCACAGCCGGTCAAAGAACTTCCTCAAATCTTCTATGTGATATGTGGCCTTACTGGATTTGATGATGACGTCGTCAACATACACCTCTATTTCCTTATGTATCATATCATGGAAGATAGTTGTCATGGCCCTCATGTAGGTGGCCCCAACATTCTTCAGACCGAATGACATCATTTTATCCATCCAAATCTGATGATAACCCGCAAAGAAATCTACAAAGGATTTGAGTTCATGCTTGGCGCAATTGTCGATCAGAATGTGTATATTTGGTAGTGGGAAATCATCCTTGGGACTTTCTCTATTTAGATCCCGATAGTCGACACACACCCTGATTTTTCCATCTTTCTTTGGAATCGGTACTATTTTGGCTAACCAGGTTGGGTACCCAACTACCCTGAGGACTTTGGCTTTTATCTTCTTAGTGACTTCCTCCTTGATTTTTAGGCTCATGTCTGGTTTGAACTTTCTGAGCTTCTGCTTCACTGGCAGACACATTGGATTTGTAGGTAACTTGTAAGCTACTATGGATGTGCTCAATCCTGTCATATCGTCGTATGACCATGAAAAGATATCCTCATACTCTTTTAGGAAACGAGTGTATTCTTCCTTCTCAGACGGTGACAAGTGGATGCTTATGAGAGTTTCTTTGATGGTTTCAGAATCTCCCAAATTGACTATATCGGTTTCGTCCAGGTTGGACTTAGGCTTGTTCTCGAAATTCTCAACTTCTCTGACAATTTCCTCAGGTATCACATCTCATTTCTATTTCTTCCGAGTCATTGTCCTTGTGTTGCATTGTCTCATTACATGTCACAGTCGTTGGTTCATCAAGATAAGAAATAGTAATGATAATGATGTAGAGAGAAATATATGAAAGAAAAATAGTAATAATAAAATATCAAGCCATTGATAAATATTAAAATGTCAAACAAAACGATTTTCCATAACTCAAACAATGTTTTTCGAAATGAAATACTGAAAATATTGTTTAAAACAAAATGATCAAGAAGAACTGTTTTCAAAAATAAATGATGCAAGCAGCCATGCTACACCGGGACTCGTCGGGCCCTTGATGGTGTAGCGGTCCAGTTTCTGAGAAATGTTCCCTTCTCCACTGTCTGGATGATAAGGTCTTCCTCCTCCTCCTTAAACACCTTGGACTCGGCTTGTGAGCTTCTTGAGCTGCTCTACCATGTTCTTAATGAGCAGGTCCTTCTCGGCGGATTATGGTGTATATGAGATTGGTTGAGTGAAGTGGGGTAGGGTTTCCACATATATGGGATTGTTTTGATGAATGTCGGGGGTTTGAGTGTAGTGGTGATCATTGGTTGAATTTTGAGGATGGGGGATAGGTTTTAGGGTATTCTGAGGAGTGTGATAAGTGGTTTGCGAATATTGAGTTTGGAGACGCTGGTGTTGAGGGGGTGTCGATATAGGTAAAGGATTAGGATTTTGAGGAGGTGTTGCATATTGGTGGGTGCGGGAGGATTTTGTGGGCGCTGGTTTGGTGCGTTTTGAGGAGGTCTTGGGTTTTGGGTATTTGGTTGGTTGATGTCTGGGACGTTTAGTGTGAGAGAGAGGTTTGCCAAGTTGCGGACCTGCTCAAGCTCCCCTTGCAATTCAAGTATTTTATGTTCCAGCTGTAAGACCAAATCATTTGGTGCCGGAGTACTCCGACCATCGGAAGTTTCCACATTCTCAGCATGTGTAGCGTTGTCTTTCCTGACGCCACTCATATCGTCCATCTTATTTTTTCCCTTACTTTTCGGATTACTTGGAGGAGGATGAGGTGGAGGGCCTCTAGATCTGGTGTGATATGCTGATGATGTGAGTATGCGTGAACCAACCTTGGGGAATGGGAATAATCAAAAAGAAAGAAAAACAAAAAGGTAGACAAGTCAGTAAGAATTCTGGAAAAGTATTTGCAGTATTTAAACACACATTGCGGAAATGTAATTTCGCGTCCTAATTTGGGAGCCTCATTGTGCCCGAGGTAGGCTTAGCGACAAGTAGATTTGGATAAATTTAATACCAATAACTGCCTCATTTCATTAACATAATAATTTTAAAGACGAATCTAAAACGATAATAAATAAATAAGTCAATAATGGCGTTTGTCTTATTACATTCGAAAAATGATTCTAAAACAAATAAACCTAATCTACTTGGTCCCAGAGGGACCTTCTACAGGCTTGGCTCTCTTGGCTCCATCGATCAATTTCCCCAGGTCGCGCATGTCCAGTGGTAGGTATGCCCTTGTTAAATGTCCTCCTTCGTTACCCTTAGCATTCTGGCAGTCTATGACTCTTTTCCTCATCTTCCCCTCTAACTCCATCAAACCCTGCTCCAAATACTCCAGCCTTTCCGTTGACCTAGTATCCATTTCCCTCCATTCATTAATTGACTCCATATTAGTCTTGTGCTTTTCCAAATGCTCGGCATCAGACTCGTGAACTCTTTTGCGCGGTCTGTTATACTTCACCTGTGCTTCAACAACTTCATCTATGACCCTGTTCCCTTGACTGACTCCTGGCTCGACTATTCCCACTATGCTATCGTCCAACCATGATGGGTAGAAGTACACATGCCCTACGTGGTATCGATCTGGTTCGATGGTATCCCTTTCCACAATGATCTTCAAATGCCACATGTGCTGAGCTTCACATTTGTACGGGATGTCATCATCTTGAAAATCTTCTCTGTAGTGACTCATTTTGGAGACTCATGGTATGACTTGTTTTTTACTTGTCTCATGACCCTGATAGGAACATAGGGGTGTATTCCCCTTAATCCGATCAACACCAGATGCGAAACATCCCTGGATCTGATGATGAATTCACTGGTAGGGGGCCATTCGAACATCCAATGAACCTGATCCTCGATCAGATTGTCAAAATATTTTACCCATCATGTAGCATTCTCTGGTTGAGCAAACCTGTCTGGGATAAAGGTCATTCTTTTGGGGTGATGGAAAGCTATGTAATCATTCCACGGTCTCCATAAAAACTCTTGGCGGTATTGGCCTCTTTGGAGATGTTCTAGCAACCAAATCTGCAGCAGTAAGTTACAACCCTCTAAATGTTTGAACCCTTTCTGGCAACGATCCAAAGCCCGATATATTTCTGCTATAATCATAGGAACAATAGTGTATGTTTGTCCCTCGATTCCCTCCATCAAAGCTTTGGTTACCATGGCCAGTCTGGTGTGAATCTTGTCCCTTTTTCTTGGAAACACTATCATACCCAAAAAGCAGACGATGAACACGAAAACCCTACGATGAATCCAACCCAAGGAAGTGATGGAGAACTCGTCATGAAAGATACGATAGGATTTTCTTTGTCTGTATCGTTCATAAAGGAAGTCAAAAGGTATATAGGAATTTTTCAAACATACCAAGTCGTCATTCTTTCTTAAGCCCATCATTTTCAGAAACCCCCTGGGAGTTCGATTTTCTAGTACCAATAAACCAGGACTGTCCCAAGGTAGTCCAGCGAATCCCCCTATTTCCTCCAAAAGAGGAGTCATTTCTATTTTGCCAAAATGGAATACGACCCTTTCTTTGTCCCAGAACATAGTAGCAGCCTCGATCAACGTGTTATTTGGTTTGATGTCTAATATGGAAGGTAAGTTCACGAGGACCCTTTTCACATGATTTTTTTCGCTTGACGGAAGGTCTTCCCACCAATCTAGCAATAACGGTGGTATGTTTCGGACCATGCCGAACCTAGGGACTTTGTGCCTCATTTTCTGCAAAACAAATAGAGTTAGACCCTTTCCCCCTCCGGATTCGACTACCTATACATTAATGATTAACATTTAGGCATTTATTTCTCCAAATAATGCATAGATCGTGGTTGTGTCCGTTGGGACTATGGAAACCCCGGTGGACTTTGGACAAGGCTTTCCTTAAAGAGTTATTATGCGGACAAACATATTAACTCAAGCTAGGTTTGACCATGATGCATGTACAATTATTATCAGAGTAAGGTTTCTATAGAGGTCTAGACTGGTACCCTCAAGTGGAAAACTTGAGGGGGAAGGCATGGAACCATCGACCGCACTGCTGATCGACTAGTTTTACCGCAAATAAGCCTTTTCAAATTCAAAAGGGTGATATAAGAAGAGCGCAGACACTCATCAAGTGTTGCTATGGTATTAATTACACACGAATGGAATATGATGTTGAGCATGTATTTATGCAAAAGAAAATAACAGGTTGTCAAGTATTTGCACGATGAATAATGATAAAATGTAGTATTTAATAATTGTAAAGGCATTTAAGAAAGAAAACAAGGAGACAAGTCAGTTTCCATAGTAAAAAGTAATAAAACAGGAAAGAGAAATCCAGTGAGCATTAATGAAGGCAGGAAAATAAATTCACATAGAGTGGGAAGGGTAAGGGGTGTGCAAGCATTAACGGAACAATAAAGACATGCTTAAATACTATTCACAAACAAGTTCGTTATGGTAAGAGCCTAAAGATATCCCCAGCAGAGTTGCCATGCTGTCGCGCCCCCTTTCTCTCGCGAAATCAGTTTTGGACATTTGACAACTCCTTTTGAGAGAGTAGGGAAAAGGAATTGGATGTTAGAATCGCCACCTAACGGATTAAGGTGTGTTAGGAAACCTATTGCAAATAACTCAGATTATACCAGTTTTCATCACCAGAGATCGGGTAAGGGCTCAAATTACCTTGAGGGGAAGGTGCTAGGCACCCCGAGGTCCACAAGGGTGGGTCCAGACCGAACTTAAATTATGCGAATTAGTCTAGGAAAGTGAAGAAAACTATTTAACAAGGATGGGAGGTCCTAAATTTTTTAGCCTATAGGATCACCCCGTGCAATATAAATAATACTTTGTAACTCCCCCAAGACGGAGATGTTACTCATATTATCCAGCGGACACAGACTATCATCTCCTGCTACCCGATTACTAATTTTAAGTTGTTACCTAAAGTGCTCTAGTTGATTCTAATTCGTTTCCTATGCGTGCACTACCCGTCCCTTACCTATGGCCCTGAAGACATTATGACCTCTATTTGGGATGGTTCTAGACTAAGCCTAGATTTCTCAAAATTATAAAATACTAGGCGACAAGCAAAACAATTAAGACTTTCAGACAAGGCAGATATGGGCTCATACTGACCTCTACACATAAACAACAAATGCACGCAATTGATTTGGCAAGCTTTATTAATCTTAAAGTTCCTATAGACAGGATATCTAGGCGAGAAGACAGATATACATAGGCAGTTTTATTAAGGCGAGTGTCAAGACCTATCATTTGCCTACTATTTTTATTCAGTATAATATCTAGGCATTTCAGACAATAATGATTCACAATTATGAATCCAGAATTGTTATTTGATCCTATAGGCATATTGTCTAAGTGATTGATAGTGGAGATTATATTCAGAACCAATAGAATCCTATAGGCATGACTTCTATGAGCGAATTGATTTGAATCCTATAGGCATGAACTCTAGATTTGAAATTGGTTTTAGTCCTATAGGCATGTTATCTATTGCTGAATTGATTTAAATCCTATAGGCATGATATCTAGGTTTGAAATTGATTTTAGTCCTATAGGCATAATATCTATTAAGCAGTACATGGGCAGAAATTGTACATATTGCCAGAAAACAATTGAATCAAACATTGGGGTCCTATAGCCATGATTGCTAATACATGTTTGTTGGACGTATTGATAGATCCTATAAGCAGGATTTTCTAACGCAATTATAACATTAACCCTATAGGCAGGATCTCTAATACGCAAATATAGAACTCAGAATCAACATCACCAATGAAAGTCCTATAGGAAGTATTTCTAAACACAACATAGAACTTATACAGTTTTGACAAATGAACAGGATTAACAACATAGATGAAACCCTATAGGCAGGATTTCTACCCAGATTAACAAAAGGAAATAATAAGCCCCCTGATTTTACTAAATACCCCAGAATTTATTTATTAAAAAGTTATTACATACCAGATAATGAATGAATTACATAATAGAAATATGCTACACTATAGGGAGCCTTCATTAGGCCCAAATAAACCTAGGAACCAGGCCTTCAAACAAATCAACTTCGAGGGTCATTTCATTGGTATAGCATAGCCAAATACGAGTGATTCACCGGTAGCACATATAGAACCAGGTTTCCAATGTGTAAAAGTTCCCAAGGCCTTAAGGACCCAGGGCAATGCTCACACCAGAACCAAATATTCATAGATGATTCAAAAGAGATTAGGAACCAGTTCCCAGTGTGTCGGAGTTCACAGGAGTCTCACATGGACCCTGAGCAGTGCTCACACTGGGGTGGTTGAGGATAGAACCTAAGGGACTGAGAGTGGAAGTTTTTAAAAGAGTAACATCATATAAAAGAGGAAGAGACAGATTTAAAACAGTTTTGATTTCGGAAGAGAAAAAAAAAATTTTAAGACACAGAACTTGTAGGAAGAATTGCACCAAGAAAACAAGCAAGGTTCATGTTCAAACACACAGTTCAAATAAGTTGAAGTCTCGTTAAGCTAAATGTTCATGCTAGTATTTAGGACAACCTTGTTTAATCACAGAAGCAGTTAGGAAAAGTGTTAAGGCAATCATTCAAATTATCACATGAATCCAGAAGGGTGAAAAATATGTTAGAAAACAAGTTTGCAAGGCACAAATAAAAATTTGCCAAGTTAGGATTAATTGACTAATTTCATGCTGTTAGTATCCTAAGAATGCAATGTTCAGAACAGGTGCAGGATTAGCAAACATTATGCATGAGATAAGTTAAACATTAAGTTAAGTTTTAAGATGATTCACATTATTCAAAAATAATCAATTAACAGTATCAATCATAGGCTAGATGAACTCATAGAAACATAAAGTAATAAAATCATACTCAGAATCTAAACATGCTGGGTTGAGCAACACCGATTATGAAACATAGAGAATAAAATGACAAGGGATAATGTCTTACCAGTTAGGCAGAAAAGCAAGAAAATACACCACAGTAGTTAAGTCCAGAATCAATTGGCCTTGGCTTTCAGCCGGCCAAGACCAAAAACAAACGAGCAAAGAATCAGAGTTAAAATCTAAGTTTTTTAGTGAGAGTATTGATAGCTCCCCCATCTCTAAAGGGGAAAGGGTTTAAATAGTATTCAATTAGGCGAACAAATAAGAAAAGAAATCAAACACACATAAACAAGGAAAGAAATTATCACATGCAATCAGTAAAAAAGAAATAACTTTGAAACCCTAGTTTTAGGTAAAAATAAATACACAAAATCGGCAGAAAAATAAGGAAATGAATCACATAATGCATACAATGAACATAGACAGGAGATTATTAAAAAAGGAAACCCAGAATCGAACCAGATTTGGTTCAATTAAAGATCTGAAACCCTAATTTGGGTAAGTAAAAGGAATTAATAGAAATAGGCAGATTCATGCGTAATAGAGTGAATATAGACAAAATAACACTTAAAATTAAAATTTGAACCAATTTTGGTTTGAATCAAAAAGGATCTGAAAACCCTAACCTTAGGGTTAAGTACGAATCAGTGAGAGAAACCAAAATAATCGTACTTACAAAGAACGAGTGATGAACACAGACGGAATAAACATCAAGTTAAGGATTTGAACCAATTTTGGTTCGATTCTTACAAGATCTTCTTGCCATTTTAGGCAAGCAATTAAGTAACACCAAAAACGGGTAGCCAGTAAGGAGGAGGGGATAATATGGTAAGGAGATGAGGAGGGAATCTCATTAGAGACGAGATTATGGGAGTGAGTTTGGGTGACGGCGGCTTAGAGTTTTGAGAGGAGAAGAGGAAGAGATGAGAAAATACAGGGGTGGCGGGTTTGGGTAAATGAGAGTTAGGATTAGGGATAGGTTAATTAAAAAGGGGGAAAGGAAAATGGTCGTTTATCTCGAGAGATCGACGGCTGGGATGAAAGTTAGATGGGGCGGGTCATTTAGGAACAGGTCTCGATCAGGTATTAGTCATGGGTCACTGGTTTTTGGGATGGGATATTTGGGCTAGTGTATAAGTAATTGGGTTGGGGTAATTGGGTAGTGTAGGTGTTTAACCAAAGAATTGGACCCTTTGACTAAAGCTTATTTTTAAGATGAATACGGGTTACTGATAATCAAGGTAATGCAGAAAAATGAATAATAGACAATATTTCAGAAATATAGAAAATCGAAGTTGATTGTATTTGAGAATCAGATGCCTTTACAAGCTGTATTCCCTTCCCTTATATAGGAGATTCTTATAACGTATGACTTTTGCTATGGTTACTCATTAATGAATAATTATGACATTAATGAGGCGTCACAAAGGATAACGGTAATTGGGGTTCGGTTACATAGCGTTCGAGTAATCAATTGTGGGTCCTTGAATATGCCCGTAGCTTTGTCTAGATTCATTCTGACCGTGCCTCTCTCCCGTTTTGATCAAGTTGAGTTTCTCGTGGCTGATAAGTTCGTGAGTTTACTGAACCGTGTATCTTTGTATCGTACCTCTTCAAAGAATCACATCCAGCTGTTGCATTTTCCTGTGTCCACGTGACTGGCTGAGTTGTCAAAAGCTGGCTTACGTGTGAAACTCTTTTTTACCAATACAGATAGTCCCCCCACTTACCATATATTTAACGATTAATATTTGGTAAGTGGATATTCATTTATGGCGGGAATATTTTGCCGCCGCTTTTCCTTGAATCATTGTATCCTTCTCTGCACCATAGGCGTCGTTTGTCACTTCCATTTAATGCTCATACCACGTGTCCTTTTCGGATTGGTTCTGCATTTACTCGGCACCTTTTAGGGCTTTTTGCGGCTGTGCCAGTCCCGAAGTGACATCTTCAATTATGACTTTTCATCATTATTTTCCTTTTTCTTCATGTTTGACGGTTGTCTTCAAGTATAAATACATGTTTTCTTTTCTTTGCTTCCACGAAACACTTTTCTAACTTTGTCTTTTGTAAAGAACTTTCTTCTTTGCCTTTGTAAACATGTCTTCTTCAAACCAACCTCAAAGAGTAATAGATATTGAAAGTTTAACGCCATCTTCTGCTCCGACTAGGAGTCGGAGGGGTGGTAGACTTAGAAGTCTAGGATCCACTCCTTCGAGGGGCTCCTCTTCTTCTCAGATAGTTCCTCCTCCTTCCACTAGATCTCCAGTTTCTCCGAGATTTAGGGTTTCTCGGTCTTTGTCTAGAGGTAGAGGCGAACGCCTTCGTGAACCTGGAGTCGATGAAATTGTCCCTGCTGAGTTTGTTTTTGCTAGGGATAGTCAAGTTCTTGTAGATCAATCTTCTTCTCTTGATAGTGTCGAAAGATATCCAACCCTTATAACTGAGGGTCAGATTTCCCTTGTTCGTAGGGAGTGTTTTTGGAGGTCTGACTTTCCTGTCTATATTCCGAATAGTAATCAAAGAATAACGTCTTACAAGACGGGATATTCTTTTGTTTATACATATCCTTTCACTTTAGGGTTTAGACCCTCCCATTGACCCAGTTATAATTGAATTTTGCCATTTTTTCACTATCTACTTAGGACAAGTTGGCCCGCTTGTGTGGCGAGTTGTCGCATGTCTTAGGAGTTTGGCTTCTTTAGCCTCGGTTCCTTTTACCTTCAACCATCTTATTCACCTATGCTCTCCTACCTTATTTCGTGAAGGGGTTTTTACTCTGACTGCTAGAAGCAAAAGAGTGTTGGTGACCTCTGGAGATGATAAGGATAGGGGTTGGTACCTCCGGTATGTTGTTGTACCCACTGTTGGTTTAGTGGGTGAATAAAATCTTCCCTTCCCTGAGAAGTGGAATCGCGCACGTGAGTATGCTTTAGCTCACATTTACTTTTCTTGTTTTGACTTGAGATGTTTTATTAGCACCGTATCTGTTTTTTCTTCTCTCAGCAATCATGAATACTGTTGAGAATGTCTCCGGTTTTCGTGATTGGGTAGAAAAATTATTGTCTATTGCTCCTGCAGAAGAAAGATCTTGGAAGTACCTCGCTGGGAGGTATGGTTGGCAAGTAAAGACCCACGGTAAGTGAAGCTCTTGTTCTTGCTTCTTTCATTACTCGAGTCTCTTTTTTTGTCGTTTAACTTTTTTCCCTTTTAAGAGGGTTGTCTGCTCGTGGGGTGTCTGCTTCATCTATCCCGAAGATGTCCTTGGCTCAGGCCCAAGAAATTATTGTTGGTTCATCTTCCTAGAAGAGGAAGATTAGTGAGTCTCGTTCCATAGAAGAACAAGAAGAGGGTGCTTTAGTACACAGGCCACGGAGAAGGCGAATGATTTTAGATGATGAGCTTACAGCCTTAACCTTGCCTTCCGTGTCTGTGATTGAGCCCCCTATCCTTGATGATGTTTCACATTCCCCTATTCATGAGGGTGTTGATCTTTCTCCTGACAACGTCCCTTTGGCTGCTGTCTTTCCTGCTTCTTTGAGAGAAGTTGTTTCGTCTGTTCCTTTGGCTATTTCAAATTCTGTTGTTGCTTTGCCTGTAACTTCTTCAACTCTTCAACTCTCTGTGCCTGCTGCTTTGCCCGTGTCTTCTCCATCTCTTCAACCTTCCGTGCATGTTGTTGTTTCATCTCTGCCTGCTTCCATGCCTTTCGTTAAGGAAGTAGGGTCTTCCAGTAGAGAGATGCGGTAGGTGGTAATAGAGGTTCCAGCTGAGGGGAATCTTTTTAAGAAAACGGGTGAGCCCGAAGTGTGGCTCAAGCCTTTGATAGGTCCCTCTAAGAAAGCAAAGCTAGCCAGCCACGGTGCTCTTACGTGGGCCAATGAGGTCGTGCATACTTCTTTGAAGGTATGATGCAAGTTATCCTCTTTCACTCTCGTATATGAAATTTACCATATCTGACTGGTTTATTTCTTGTAGATTAACCTTATAGGCATGGAGCTTATGAAGAGGATTTCAAACACGGACCAAGAGACAATAGAGTTGCAGGCTGATGTTGATAATTGGAGAGCACAGTATGATAGTCTAAGAATTGACATGGATTCTTTAGAAGAGGAAAGGAGTACCTTGAAGCGGCAGATAAGACTCATGGCAGCAGAACTGGAAGTGGAGAGGGCTTCTTGTAGTCAGGCTGATAAAGATAAGAGTGTTCTGGAGTCGTCATTCGCGGAGCAGCTGTCCCGTGCCTCAGAGGAGATTAGAGACTTGAAGAACTTGTTGGGGCAGAAGGAGGAATACTCAGGCGAGCTCGTGCAATCACTCACTCGTACTCAAGAAGACCTTTGTAGGGCTTTAGACAAAGCTCAAACTTTAGAGGAGTCGATTGTTCCATTAAGGGTCGCCCATGAAGATGCAGAAGCGGAGAAGGATGGATTGAGAGTTGAGCTTCAAGTATGGGCAAAGGATTATGAAGATTTGGAAGAGGTGGCTGATGCTGATGTGAGCTGGGCATACATGAATTCTCGCCTTGACACATTGATGGAAATGAGCCAAGAGGGTTTTGACCTTAGTGCTGAAATAGCCAAAACTAAAGAAGCCATAGAGGAGGCTCAACATGGTCATAACCTCTCCTCACCTGATGGTGAGATTCCAGCCGCTCATGCCTCTTCATCCCTAGTTGCTCCCGCTCCTTCTACCACTGAAGTCAACCCCTCTCTTGAAAAGATTTAGTTGGTTTATCCTTTTTTTTTCTTTTTCTTTGTATCAATTGGTGGTTACCCCCAGTCCCATCGGGGGTAAATTTTGATTTTCTTAAAGTCCCCAAATGACTACTTAGGGGCACCACAATATATATAAAAATTTTATACAGCTAAGTATAAGTTAATACTTAGTTTTAGCCGTTTTAATATATAAATGTTAGTTCGACTTTTGTTGAGTTTCTGTTTCACTCTTTAAGTCTTTTGCATGCTTCATTTTTCGAGGTTTTAGTTTTACCTTCGAGTTTTTCATGGGGAATGCTTTAGACTACTCGTACCTTTTTGTGTAATAGGCATGGTGTCATATCAAATGTGTGCCTTTTTGTAATAGGCATAGTTTATGGAAGAGGGCCCTTTATAATTGACATGAAGAAGACGTCTCAACTTCATGATAATGCAATAGAGTGATAGGAATTTTACACATGTTTAAGAATGTTTCCAAGGAAATTTTTTCTTGTTTGAACTTCCATGACATTTTACATGTGTTTGATTATCGCCTAAAACTCATGCTTGCAACTGTTTTTGTTTAACAGATTTGATATACTCTTGTATTTCGTAACTGTTTTTCATAGGTAACAGTTTTTCGATATTAATACAAGGAAACAACTGTTTTTTACTAGTAACAGTTTTTATAAAGATTGAGGTTTTTACCCGCAACTGTTTTGGAAACAGTTTTCTAATAAGTACGAGGGAAATGTTTTCTTATTCGTAACTGTTTTTATTTGATAACAGTTACTTGAACAGATACAAGGATTTAGATCTTTTCATCCATAACTATTTTATTTGAGAACAGTTTTTTGAATGAAAACATTGATGATGATCTTTTGCCCCTAACTGTTTTTGTTACAACAACTTTGAATAAGTGTAAAGATGTACATTTCTTTCTCGTGACTAAATTTTTGCCTTTCACCCTGAATATGTTCGAAGGTTTTTTCTTTTGCATTAGGCTTTGTATTTGGATGGCTCTTTTGATTTCTTTCGACTCTGCTCGTGTCACTTGTCTTGTTGGGTAGATGGGTCTTCAGGCTCAAGCTCTTGACTTTCTGATAATCTTCTTTGCTTCGTCTTAGCCTTCCATACTGTATAGTCCCCCAAGTGTTTGAGCTTTGAAGACTGAAATCTCGAGCACTTGATTATTCCTTCCTTGTGGTCCTTTTCCTGAAAAGGAAAAACATTCCGGACTCGAAGGTATATAGTTTTTTAGATGATGACTGCTTAACCCTTTTAAAACGTCCATCAGAAAGTGTAACCCTAAATCGTAAATTATGTTATTTACTCGCGTCTTTGCAGGTCTAATATCGTCATCTGGTGATGGGTTAGCTTTGTGCCTATCATCTAAAAAAGTTAGTAAAATTTTTAAATGTTCAAAGTAAAATCGAACGTGTGATACCTGACGGGGGGTATTATTTTGTTTTAAAAGNCGGTTGTAATAACGCTCCATGATTTGTTTTTGAGCTGCCATCCATATCAATGCTGCTTCTCTCCGTGGTTCGAGCAGGTCCAGGTTGGTCCTTAATTCGTCATCGTTTTCACCCTTCATGGCTGTTGAGAACCTTATGCTTGGTTCGCCAATCTCTACATGTATTAAGGCTTCTGAGCCATAAATAAGTGCGAACTGAGTTTCTCCCGTGGCTATCTTTGAAGTTGTTTTGTATGCCTATAGTACCGCTGGTAACTCATCAGGCCAGTTTCCTTTGGCTTTATCCAGCCGCTTCTTTAGATTGTTGATGATGACCTTACTCGTTGACTCAGTTTGACCAACTTTCGAGGAATTCTGTGATTTGCGAGCCTATGAATTGTGGGCCATTATCACACACGATTTCCTTTGGTATTCCAAAGCGACATATTATGTTTTGCCATAAGAAGCTTTTAACTTCCTTTTCTCGCATTTGTTTGAACGCTTCTGCCTCTACCTATTCTGTAAAATAGTTGGTTAGCACGAGTAAAAAATTATACATGTCCTTTAGCTATGGGAAGAGGGCCCACTATGTCCATACCCCATTTCATGAAAGGCCATAGGGATATTATTGGATGTAATAATTCCGCTGGTCGATGCATGTTATTGGCAAAACTTTGGCATCTTTCACATTTAGATACGAAGTTCTCGGCTTCTTCTTCCATCTTGGGCCAATAGTATCTAGCTCTGATTAGTGTTTTCACTAAGGATCTCGCCCCTGAGTGATTTTCACAGTGTCCTTTGTGGACTTCTTTCATCACGAATTCCGTTTGGTTAGGTCCGAGGCATTTAGCTAGGGGTCCTCCGAACATCTTGCGATAAAGTGAGTTGCGAATAAGGCAGTACCGTGCAGCTTTGCGGTGAAGTACTTGAGCTGCTTTCCTGTCTTCAGGTACAGCGCCATTCTGCAAAAAATAAAGAATTTCGTTTCTCCAGTCTCAGGTTAGGTTGTTGAAAGTTACCTCATTCCTGTCCTGGTCTATTATTGAATGAAATAGTTAAACGACAATTGTATTTTCTTTGTTCGTTACTTCCGTTACTTCTACGAGGTTAGCTAGTGCATCTGCTTCGGCATTTTCCTCTCTAGGTATTTGCATTACCTTCCATGTTTTGAATTGTCTCACGAGCTCTGGTGCTTTTTCTAGCTACTGTTGCATTCTAGTCTCTCGAGCGATGTAAGTTCCCTGTATCTGATTTACTACCAGTTGGGAGTCGCTGTTGATCAAAATTTGCTCGATTGAGAGCTCCCGTGCGAGTTCAAGACTTGCAATAACAGCTTCGTACTCTGCTTCATTGTTAGTTATAGGATAACACTTGATAGTTTGCCGTGTCTTTTCACCCGTGGGGTGATATCAAGACTATGCCTAAGTCGGCGCCTTTTATATTTGAAGAACCATCGGTGAACAAGGTCCATAGGCACGGATTAACACCGTTAAAGAGTTGTAACTCTTTTTCTACTTCAGATACAAGGCTATTACTAACGTCAGCAAAAAAATCAGCTAGTATCTGAGACTTAATTGCAGTCCTAGGCTGATAGATTATTTCATGCTCACTTAATTCTATGGCCCACTTGGCTAATCTTCCTGACAATTCCTGTTTATGCAGAATATTTCTTAAAGGATATGAGGTCACAACGGTGATTGGGTGGCATTGAAAATAGGGTCGTAATTTTCTAGATGCCATTATTAAAGCTAAGGCTAACTTTTCCAGATGTGGATATCTAGTCTCAGCATCTAGCAAAGTTTTACTTACATAATAGATAGGTGATTGTTTACCTTTTTCTTCTCTTACCAATACTGCACTTACAACAATTTCTGAGACAGCCAGGTAGATGTACAATCTCTCCCCTTCTTTTGGCTTTGAAAGCAGTGGTGGTTTCGATAGATAAATCTTCAGATTCTTGAGGGCTTGCTGACATTCTTTAGTCCATTCGAACTGATTCTGCTTTTTGAGAACTGAGAAGAATTTAAAACTTTTTTCGGAAGATTTAGAAATAAACCTACCCAAAGCTGCTATTCTCCCTGTCAGTCTTTGAACTTCCTTTTTATTTATTAAAACAACAGGTATTTCCTCTATATCTTTAATTTGAGCGGGATTTACCTCTATTCCTCTGTTTGACACAAGAAAACCCAAAAATTTACCTGATTGCACTCCAAACGCGCATTTCTCTGGATTTAACTTCATATTAAACCTGCGTAGAATATCAAAAGCAGTAGAGTGATGCTGGAAATGGTCTTGTGCTTGTGTTGATTTTACCAACATATCATCAATATATACTTCCATCGTCTTTCCAAGATGTTCTTGGAACATTTTAGTCACTAACCTTTGATAGGTGGCTCTAGCGTTTTTTAAGCCAAAAGGCATAACTTTATAACAGTAAGCCCCCCTGTTTGTAATGAAGGAAGTTTTTTCCTCATCTGAGGGATTCATTTTAATATGATTAACTAGAATATGCATCTAAGAAGCTCAATAATTCATGACTTGTTGTGGCATCAATCATTTGATCTATATGTGCCTATGGGAATGAATCTTTGGGGCATGCTTTATCAAGTCAGTATAATCTATGCATACTCTCCACTTTCCATTCTTTTTAGGTACTACCACGGTGTTTGCTAGCCAGTTAGGGTACGTTACCTCTCGTATCGAACCAATATTCAAGAGGTTCTGTACCTCTTCGTTGATCACTAGGTTCTTGAATGGTCCTTGCTTTCTTTTCTTCTGCTTAACAGGTACGAAGGATAGATCTTCATTTAGTTTATGAGTCATCACTTCTGGTGGGATGCATGTCATATCTGAGTGGAACCATGCAATCAGTCTGCATTAGCCTTTAAATAATCAATTAACTTACCTCTTCGAGCGGGGCCTAGCCTCATGCCTATATACACTCTCTTCTCAGGCTTTTGTTCAGATAAAGGAACAGCTACGAGCACCTCCATAATTTTTTTGATGTGCTCATCCTCCTCCGGTTCACGAATGACGTCTGGTCTGGAATCTGTATCTGTGTGGTATAGTATACCTTCCGTGGTAACTTGATTTTCCTTCTCATAAGTATTTTCTTTCGTACCTGTTTCAGCAATAATACCTTCCGTACCTACTTGAGTATTAATTTCTTCCATGCTTGTTTGGGTTGTGTTACCTGCTTGGGATATTCTCTTATCTCGTAATTCTTCCACCTCTATTTATATTTTGTAGTGTACCACCGAGTTTATATTTCTTGCGGTCTGCTAATCTCCTTTGATTTGCTGAATCCCCCATTCAGAGGGGAATTTAATTACCTGATGCAACGTGGAGGCTATCGCTGTCATGTCATGGATCCATGGCCTTCCAATGATCACGTTATAAGCCATGTCAGTATCGATGACTTGGAACCTGTCACTTTTGATCACCCCCTTAGCATAAGTGATAAGCTCAATTTCCCCTTTTGTTATAACCGTAGAGTTATCAAACCCTGAGATGGCTCGTGCTTTTGGGATTACTTGATTCCCCAGTAGCATTTCTTCCACGACTCTTAGCAAAATGATATTGACTGAACTGCCTAGATCAATCAACACTTTTTTAACATTAGTGTCACGAATAAGTAAAGATATTACCAGAGCATCGTTGTGAGGAAGCATTAATCCACTGATATCTGCATCATCGAAGGTTATATCGTCTTCTTCCATATTTTCACGAGCCCGTTTCCCATGTGTAATTGTGAACTTTGTGGTTGTTTTGCAAATCACTCTGTTTACTTCTTCACCCCCGTGTATCACGTTGACGGTTCGTTTTGGAGAAGGAGGCTTTGGGGGCTCCTGCCTGTTCCTCATATATGCCTGTTTACCTTTATCACTAAACAATTCTGTTAAATAGCCCTGTTTTAACAAATTTTCTACTTCACCTTGTAAAAATCTGCAATCCGCAGTTTTGTGCCCATGATCGTTGTGGAATTCACACCAGTGATCTGGGTTTCTTCTACTTGGATTTGACCGCATCTCTTTGGGCCACTTAACCTTGTCTCCCATGTTCCTCAATATTGAGACAAGTTCAGTAGTACTTACATTAAAGGTATGATCCCCAATTTGAGTACTACCTCTAGGTCGTTCATCTCGATCTTTTCTGGATCTAGACGAGGATGAGACTACGTCTCTTCCTTTTGATCTATAGTCAGACCTAGTATTTTTGAACCTGGGACGAATATCGCGTCCCGAGGGTCCTAAGTAAGGATCGTACCTATTTTTACCTGATCTTCTATCTGATTCAGGACGTCTGGATCTGGAATGATCTTCATCTCTCGAACGAGCAATGATATCTTCTTCTATTCTGAGTTTAGTACTGTACCTGTTATATACATCGTTCCATGTTGTAGCGGGGAATTCTCTTAGACTCTCCTTAAGTCGTCTCGTGGATTCTGAGCTTTTATCATTTAAGTTGCTTGCAAACTCCATGTCTACCCAATTATCAGGCACCCTGGGTAACTGCATTCTTTCTCGTTGAAACCTGTCTACAAACTCACAGAGTAGTTCCGTGTCTCCTTGTTTTATTTTGAATATGTCTTCCATTCTCTTCTCAACTTTTTGTGCACCAGAGTGTGCTTTTATAAACGAATCTGCAAGCTCAGCAAAAGAGTCAATAGAATTTTCAGGGAGAAGAGAATACCAGGTTAGGGCCCCTTTGGTAAGTGTTTCCCCAAATTTTTTGACAAGGACTGATTCAATCTCTTGTTTCGTTAAGTCGTTGCCTTTTACCCCAGTAGTGAAAGCAGTCACATGGTCGCGTGGGTCAGTTGTTCCATCATATTTGGGAACGTCAGGCATTTTAAACTTCTTGGGTATAGGCAAGGGGGCCGCACTTGGCTTCCAAGGTTGTTGAGAATATCTATCAACATCGATGACTTTGATGATGGTGGTACTCTAGGAATTTGTTCGATGCGATCGTTCTGCTCCTTCATCTATTTTTGCATGGTTAGCAGTAAATTTTGTAATTCTGAGTTATTAGATATACTTGGTCTCGTTTCGAGAGATTCATTAGGAGTATCTCCTCTTCCTGAGTTTGCCAACCTAGATTGATTTTCCATGGTGATGGTGTTATTAGGGGGTGGCGTCAGCGGTGTAGGTAATGCTGCCGATATCGCAAATTCTTGCAAAGCTTGACTCACATACTCTACAATCATTTGCTTTACACGATCTTGTTCCACAGTTTGATCATTATCACCATTGTTGTTATTGGATCTTTCTGGGAATTGTTCCCTCGAACCACGTGGGGTTCCTGAAGGCGATGGAGCTGGAGTGGAACTCCTTTGCTAGTTGTTGTCGTTGGGGTTTGACATAATTCAGAGGATATCACTTGAAAAGTAAACAAAGATTATCAGATTCCCGGTAACGGAACCAATTTGTTTAACCAAAGAATTAGACCCTTTGACTAAAGCTTATTTTTAAGATGAATACGGGTTACTGATAATCAAGGTAATGGAGAAAAATGAATAATAGACAATATTGCAGAAATATAGAAAATCGAAGTTGATTGTATTCGAGAATCAGATGCCTTTACAAGCTGTATTCCCCTCCCTTATATAGGAGATTCTTATAACGTACGACTCTTGCTATGGTTACTCATTAATGACTAATTATGACATTAATGAGGCGTTACAAAGGATAACGGTAATTGGGGTTCGGTTACATAATGTTAAAGTAATCAATTGTGGGTCCTTGAATCTGCCCGTAGCTTTGTCTAGATTCATTCTGACCGTGCCTCTCTCCCATTTTGATCAAGTTGACTTTCTCGTGGCTGATAAGTTCGTGGGTTTACTGAACCGTGCCTCTTGTACAGTACCTCTTCAAAGAATCACATCCAGCTGTTGCGTTTTCCTGTGTCCACGTGACTGGCGGAGTTGTCAAAAGCTGGCTTACGTGTGAAACTCTTTTTTACCAATACAGTAGGTCCTAAATGATTAAGGGAAATGGGCTATTATTTAAATACCTAATCAAATTAGTAACTAATTTGTAAAAAATGATAAATAAATAGTAGAAAATATTATTTGTGCATAAAAATGATTAATAACAATTATTTAACACTATGAAAATATAAAAAGTTATTTTTGCAGAAATAAAATAATTATAAGTATATATGGGCTATTATTGAAAAATATGCAATTTTAGCCTTAAAATGCAAATGTAATTATAACAAATGCACAAAAATATTACCCAATATGGATGTAAATGATAAAGTTAGATGATAAAATCATCATGAAATAGTTTGTGATGCAATTAATAATTATTTATATAATAAAAATGGGAATAAATTGATTTAAAAATCTTTAAAAATAATGGAAAAATTAGGAAAATAGTTGATGATGCTCATGCACTATTTTGAAGGTATATATGTATATTTAAAAATATATGAGGAAAATATTGGATATCAACACAGTCCACAAAGGGAACATTGATAAGCTAGCAAAAGTATATCAAGGAGCTTCTGAAATGATTTGACATCGAAGCATCAAAAGTGATCGACACTCCCATTGCCATAGCTACGCATCTTGACATGGATGAATGAACCTGGTTCTCCTGTAAATAAAACCATGTATAGAGGCATTATTGGATCACTCTTGTATCTCACTACAATAAGACCAGGCATTAGTTTCAGCGTGGGTCTTCGTGCAAGGTTCCAGTCAAATCCAAAGGAATCTCATCTGAAGGCTGCTAAAAGAATCTTGAGATATCTTAAAGGGACACAGGATCTGGTTCTCTACTATCCTTCAGGTGAAAATTTTGATCTTATTGGGTATGTTTGAAAAATCATGTCTGCAATGGCACATTTTCTGGGTTCCCGTCTTATCTCATGGGGGACAAGGAAGCAAAATTTAGTGGCACTCTCAACAGCTGAAGCAGAATATGTAGCAGCTGCCTCTTGTTGTGCTCAACTGTTGTGGATCAAATAGCAACTGGAATACTTTTGGGGTATACACTGATTGTGTACCTCTCTTTTGTGGCAATACAAGTGCACTCAACATGGCCAAATATCCAGTCCAACACAAGAGGACCAAGCACATTAATGTACGTCATCACTTTCTCAGGGACAACATTGAGAAGGGGCTTATTTGTATGAAGTTTTGCAGCACTGAAGATCAAATTGTAGACATCTTCAAAGCCCTGAGCAGAGAAAATTTTGAGAGAAATCGCCTGGCACTGGGTTTGATAAAACCCAACTGAGGACCTGGTTCATAATAAATGGCTATGAAAGTCACTTGCATGTAAAAATAGCTAAAGTGTTTTCTGGCCAAGTCTAACTCACTTCTATACTGTTACAGGTAGACACACATGATGATTATAGAGCAGTTAATGCAGTACATACCGGTAAAAGGGGTTAAGCTCACTTGCAAGACCTATCAGGGAACCTGGTTCTCATGACACAAGTTAGTAGCTTCTTTGGTCTCTCATACATAATTTAAAATGGACAAATCCAATGCCACATCATTAGCCTCTCAGTCTCTTATGTCGCGTCTTTTCACTCAAAATGTTTCACCTACCACTGGACGACCCAACTACCCAAGCAATTGTCGCTGTTTCAGAACCGGTCCCTTACTTTCTCATAAATACATACATCAACATCATAACCTTTCACTTCCAAATTTCAAATTTCTTCTTTGTATTCTCTCATCCCAAATGTCAAAGCTTCTCCAATAAAATCACACCATGTCTGAAAATCAAATAACCCCTAGTGTACCTTACGGTAACCCTATTGAGTCCACATTTGTCAAAACTACATTGGTAGATTCCTCTCCCACCACCGTCTCCAGTCCTAACCCTAGAGTAGAGTCCCCTCCACACTCTACTCCTCCTTCTACCCACTCATATTCTGGTCCTCATCAAAGTTGCGAAGAGTCGAACAAGCCTGAGAAGGTCAATCTTCCTCCAACTTCCCCAGAAAAGCAAAATAAACAGGGTAATCAGGGAGATTTGGTTCAAGAGGAAAATCAGGGAAAGTCATCTTCTGCAATGGAAGTGCCCTCTAGTGACACCCCAGCGATCAGTCCAGAAAAAGCTGAGACAACCATGACAGGTTACGATTCTACATGTATCTCTGCTTCCTCTGTTGCTATTTCTATGGAACCTCAAGAGAGGGAGGCAATAGAGAATATTCTATCCATCGCTTCTGAGGGGGTGGTTGTAGAAGAAGGTACAGGGAGGTCTGAGCCTCAGGGGGAAGAGCCTCAGCCCATAATAGAGGAGGGAGCACTTGTGCTATTTGAACATCCGACACAGGATGATGCTACTGGGTTCCACATGATGGACCTAATCCCTCTCCTGAGGATCCAGGTCAAGAATCATCATCCCAGGTCAGTGTTGATCCTGATCCTTCCCTCACTTCTATATTGAGCCTCTGAATATCGTAGTGCCGGAGATGAAATATAACAGTGAAGAGGACCCATATGTTATGGTGATCATTAGTTTTATCAGAGTTAGGAAGCCAGTGGCAACTCCAGAGCCCTTTCCCAAGCGACCCACTACACGGTTGCAGAAAAATGAGGCTCTAGAGTCTTCTCTCAAGAAAAGCTAGAGAAGTCAAAGGAAGAGAAAATTGGTTAAGAATGGAAAAGTTGTAGTAGACAAGGATGTTCCTATTGTTGCTATGGATAAGGAAGCCGAGGAGGAACCTAGTTCCTTGACTCGTAAATCTTTGAGGCAGAAGCACTCTCTCTAAACCCAACAACCACACTTCTGCAAGTGTTGAGAGTCTTGCTAAGAGTGTTGATGCTACCTCCAGTGAAAAGTTTGTGAAGTGTTCTAGTGACAAAGCAGTGAAAGTGAGTAGTGAAAAGTTGGATGATGAAGAAGTGGAAGTTTCTGGTGAGCATATGCCTGCAAAGTCTATGTAAAAAGGTCAGTCCAGTCGCAAGTCAGTAAAAAGGAAGTTTGATGATGATGAGGAACCCAGTTCCTCCAAAAAGCCAAAAGTTGGTGAGAATTCTGGAAAGGAGAAGTTGAGACATCAAAAAGTGTTGTGGGGCCACATGTTTCCCCCTGAGATTATGGAGATGGATGGGATGAGACTGTTGGTTGAAATATGTGAGTTCGAACAGAGGAAACATTTGTTCACAATTGATGTACCCAAGGTCTATGAGGAGGAGGTGCGGAGCTTTTATGCAGACCTCTTCACAGTTGAAAGTGATCATATTTGTGCCTTACTCAATGGTGTGGACATAGTAATCAATTATGTTGTGTTGTGAAAAATTCTTGAAGTTCCTGCGGAGGATTTATCCTCCATTCAGGGTGCCTACACATCAAATTTTAGAGATGTCATTGTCAAGGAAAGGGCAGTACATCAGGGGGAACGGGTGCACAAAAAGGCACTTCTTCCCGTCTATCAGTTGATTTTTGAGATGGTTAACAAGGTATTTCTTTCCCGTGCTGAGAGGATATCTATCACATCAAAGGCCAGCCTAGTCCTTATGGGAGCCCTGGATAGTTTCACCACTATCAATCTTCCTAAAATCATGATTGAGTGCTGTCGCGCCCCTTTTTCTCGCGAAATCGGGTTTCGACACGTAACAACTCTTTTCAATGAAGGGTATTAAAAGAGAGAGTCGCCACCTAACGGGTTTGAGGTGCATTAGGGCACTTATTTGCAAGTAACTCTAGTTTAACCAGTTTGCATCACCTAAGATCGGGTAAGGGCTCAATTACCTCGAGGAGAAGCTGTTAAGCATTCCTCGAGGTCCACAACTGTGGGTCCCGACCGAACTCGAATTATATGAATTAGTCCAAAATAAAGGGAAAGACAAGAAGTTGGGGAAATTATCATCAGAATATACCAATAAACAATAATTGATTTTAAGACAAGATTGGGGAAGGGTCCTAAGTTTTTAGCCTAAAGGATCACCCCATGCAACGTAAATAATACTTCGTAACTCCCTCAATATGGGGTGTTACTCGTAGTATTCAGTGGGCACAAACTATTATCTTCTGCAACCCGATTACTTTTAAGTTGTTACCTAAGGCGCACTAATTGATTCTAAGTCGTACCTTATGCGTGCGCTACCCGTCCCATGCCTATGGTCCAGGAGGCATTTGGTCCTTTTTTTTGGGTGGTTCTAGACCTAACTTGGGTTGCTCAAAATGAGAAAAGAACTAGGCGACATACAAAACAAGTTGGACTTCATATAAAAGCAAATAAGGGCTCAAGTTAGCCTCAACACTTAGACAACCAATGCACGCAAACAAATTAGGCGTTTAATAGTTTCAACATTGAGACAGGCTACAGTCATTAGGCCCTATAGACATGATTTCTATGTGATTCTGGAATTAGAACGTGCAGACAGTTTTTCATGCAAAGTGCCATTTTAGACGCAATTTTTAATTGACTGTACAGTTGCCTACTGATTATAGGTTATAAGAGATTAAACCTATAGACATGATATCTAGGTGATTTACGCAGTAGTTGGTAGTGATAATCACGAAAGATATTCAGAATTACTTAGTTTCATCCTATAGACATGCTTTCTAGTAGTAGCAATGAAACGGTTTTTAAAGCTCAATTTTAACGCTTAAAAGAACGAGCAAGATTACCCCTATAGGCATGTTTTCTATAAGCCCACTGGCTCATTCAGTAGGTAGAAAGAGGGTAGGATGGAGCATTTAGGACAGAGTGCCAAGGAACCTTAGACCCTAGTGTGTCAGAGTTCACAAGGCTCTCAAAATGGACCCCGAGCAGTGCTCACACTAGGGAGGTTAAGATAGGAGATTCAGGGAATGACTAAGGACCAAGTCCTAGTGTGTCAAAGTTCACAAGGGTCTTAATTGGACCCCGAGCAGTGCTCACACTAGGGAAGTCAATGATAGAACCTAGGTAGCCTTGGCTTTCAGCCGGCTAAGAATGAGAACTCAAAAGAGCCCAGGTAGCAAGTGAAAGATAAGGTTGAGGGACAGCACTGAAGGATACAAACATAGTCAAGTTGAGCACATAGAGCAGATAATCAAACATGGCTTTAGGTTTTAAGAACAGACTTAAAAAAGATTCATAAGAACAAGTTAACACCTAGTGTATAAATAGTCACACATTAACAAAACAGGTTTGCAGGATTGATATACACAGACTTCTAGTAAAGAAAATCAAATTATACTAAGCATAGATGCTAGTGTTACAAGAAGGGAACCATATTGATTGGCAACACAATTTAGACAGGATGAGAACAGATCATTGCAACTACTGGGAAGTCAAGACATGTTAGAAGCATACTAGTAAAGAACAGGGTCAAACATGCTACATAGACAGGATATAACCATAGCAAATTCAGGATAGGACAGGAGACAGACTTATGATACACAGTTAATGTACACATTCATGCTATTGAACACAATCAACTTGTCTATTAAAGGGATACGAATCATGTAAGTGAAGCATGTTCGAGTAACAGGATTGATAGCAAAATTAAACAGCAGAGAGATGCAAAGGCCCTAAGACTCAGTAAGTTGCAACACATAGGCTAGATAATCTTGAAAGGAATCTAATTCACTCAAATCAGGTTAGGCATGTTTCAAATTACCAACATGATGAAGTCAAAGGTTAACGAGACCTAAAACTGAAGTAAAGCAATCAGAATTGCACACAAGAGTAACCCAGAAAAACACATTAAACTACAACTTCCAGAAGTGAAAACATGTGCAAATCACAGATACATGGGAATGAAGCTACGAGGTCTAGTAACTTACCAGTTAAGCGCATAAAAGAAAGAATAAAAGTCCACAGTGTTCTGAATATCAACGAGGAGCAACAACCCAGAATTTTAGTGGCCTTGGATTTCAGCCGACCAAAACCAAAATATTGACCAAGATAATGAAGGAATAACATAATAGAGTATTTAATTTTAGTAAGATTATAGTGGTTCCAATCTCTTTTTTTCAAAAGGGAAGGGGGATCGATTTATATAGCAGTAGAACAAGCACATAATTAAGAAAATACAAACAATAATATCATAAAAGGAAAGAAACACATAAATCAGTTAAAAATCAAATTAGGAGAATAAGTCGGTAAACCCTAATTTTAGGAAAACACGTATTAACAGAATATTCACAAACACAGTAGCACAAGATGAATAGAGACAAAAATATCACTCAAAATCAGAGAATCAAACCAATTTTGGTTCGAAAAGAAGATCTGAATATCCAGTTTTAGAGCTAGATAAATATTGACAAAAATATAAAGGAAAATCGGGCTATAATAGAATATAGGATGAATATGGACATAATAACACTTAAAATCAGAGAATCGAACCCATTTTTGGTTCGATTAAAAGAAATCTGAAAACTCTAATTTAGGATAAGTAAGAATCAACAAGAGATACAGAAATATTCATACTTATAATAGAGCAAATGAAGAATATAGACAGAATATCGGAAAAGTTAAGGGTTTGAACCGATTTTGGTGCAATTTTTATGAGATCTGCTTACCATGTTTAGGCAAGCAGTGTAGAAAAGGATCCAGTACCAAAGAGAGGCCATATATGGCATAGGGTAGCCACAGAATCCCATATCATGTGGGATTAGGAGAGATTTTAGAGGGGGCGGAGGCTAGGGTTCTTAGGAGGGAGAAGGGAGGTGGGATACGAGGGCGGCGGCCAGTGAGAAATGATTAGGGTTAGGGGGTGTTTAGGGTAATTAAGAGGGAGGGTGTAATATGGGCCGTTGATCTCAGAAAATCAACGACCATGATTAGAAAGGGTCTTGGGTCGGGTGGTTAAACTGTCGCGACCAGGTTGAGGGGTTGGGTTAATTGATTTGTGTTGGGGGTTATATGGGCTAGGGTTTTAGAATTTGGACCATTAATTGGTCCAAAAATAGGTAGGTTTTTAGGCTAGTTTTTAAATACTCAATATTTAATAAAAAATAATTAATAAATAACAAAAATATCATTTGTGCACTAAAATGATTAAAAATAACTACTTAACATTATAAAAATATAATGAGTCATTTTTCGCATAATGTAATTATACATGAATATGGGCTATTATTGCAAAAATATGACATTAGTCCTAAAATACAAATATAATTATAAAAAATGCACTGAAAGATATTTAAAACATCATGTTGGTGTAAATGATAAGTTTATATGATTAAATCATCATAAAAATAATTTGAGGATAATTACTGGATATTTATATAATAGAAATACATAAATAAATCGATTTAAAGCCTTTAAAAATTATGGAAAATACTTATATATGCTTATAAACTAAATGATGATGTATATATACTATTTTGAAAGTATATATATATATATATTATATCTAAACTATGAGAAAAAATTAGGTATCAACAGCTGCCCCTATTTACCCGGGAATGATGAAAGAGTTGTCGGGTAAATAAATGATGACCGATTTTGACGAATGGGGTGATTTGGAAAAATATAGGCCGAACTCTGGTTGTTGAGTTGCCTACATATCCCTGGTTTACGGGAATCAGATCGTGTGTAGTTCTGGATCCAACGGTGGAATAAGCCGATGAAGTTGTTGTGGGAAAGGAAAAGATCTTTTAGATAAGACGATATCAAATGACTTTATATGGAATTGTTAATGGATGTACCTCAGAATAGTTATGGATGAGTATTTGAACGGTTATCAAGTAAAAGTGGATAATGGATGGTGGTTGGTTGCATTTGAGGTGATTTCAGGATGTTAGCATCAAACGGAAACCGGAGCGAAGATTGCTCCTGTTAAAAGAACGGTTACCTCTTGGATTACCTGCAAAACTTAAACGCAATGCATGCAAGTATATATGGGATTATTGTGAGAATTTAAACATGATGCAAATTCCTTTTGGACCATGAAACTGTCTTTGGACGGCGAGGATGATGTCCTAAGAACATGATGTCCTGGGCCATGAATCGCGTGATAAGGGGTTCGCAGGCCATGAAATGATGTTCTCGGGCCATGAAAATGATTCCTTTGAACTATGAAACCTTCGAATAATGATGTGCAATATTGAGAGATCCTCAGGCCATGGCATGGTGTCTTCCGGCTATGAGGATGATGCCTTTGGACTATGACGCCTTTGGAAAAAATGGCGGTGTTCCAGCCCATGAGATGCAAATATATGATATTTGATTATGCGCAGCGAAACAAGACAGAGCTTAGTCTTTTGCAAGATCCGGGGCAGAGCTTAGCCCCAAGAAAAGTAAAGAACAGTGCAAGGTTAAAAGTAGCATAACGTTTGTGGTTATGCAAGGAAAGACAGAGCTTAGATTTAGGCAATTAAGGAGGAAAGGCTTAGCCTCATGCAAAAATGGAGACAATGCTTAGTCTCATGCAGGGGAAGGCAGTGCTTAGCCTTATGCAAAAATGGAGACAATGCTTAGTCTCATGCAGGGGAAGGCAGTGCTTAGCCTTATGCAAAAATGGAGACAATGCTTAGTCTCATACAGGGGAAGGCAGTGCTTAGCCTTATGCAATTAAGGAGGCAGGGCTTAGCCTCATGCAAAAATGGAGACAATGTTTAGCATGTAGGGGAAGGCAGTGCTTATCCTTATGAAATTAAGGAGGCAGGGCTTAGCCTCATGCAAAAAATGGAGACAATGCTTAGTCTCATGTAGGGGAAGGCAATGCTTAGCCTTATGCGATTAAGGAGGCAGGGCTTAGTCTCATGCAAAAATGGAGACAATGCTTAGTCTCATGCAGGGGATGGCAGTGCTTAGCCTTATGCAATTAAGGAGGCAGGGCTTAGCCTCATGCAAAAAATGGAGACAATGCTTAGTCTCATGCAGGGGAAGGCAGTGCTTAGCCTTATGCAATTAAGGAGGCGGGGCTTAGCCTCATGCAAAAATGGAGACAATGCATAGTCTCATGCAATGAATAGATAATAAGTAACAGCAGATTATTTCTTAGTTGGAGATATGTTTGAGTTCGGCAGCTTTGTCGTTATGAAGATAGTGATTCTGAGGTGTGCATGTATTTGCGAATATTCCTTGTTCCTACATCCAAAGGAAAATCGTGAGTTCTACGGGGAAGGTTGGTTCGTTCCTTCTCCTGCTTGCTTTACCTTGCTTTGCATCGAAATCCTGCTCGAGTCACCATGGTTAGCATCTGGCTGTTTCATAAAATAAAGTTTCAAAAACTATGTGTGCATGTGATGAATGTAGTTATTTAAAACATAATAGTATACAATATCAAATAAATTAGATGAACCAATGACTATGACACTTTTAGAGACATTGCGACTTCCTTGAATTAGAAGTTTGAGGTCCCTCCTCAAAATTTTGCCCCAGTTTAATAGGCGATTCTTTGACGGTTATGCATATGACGAAGTTGAATGGATCCTCCTCAAAATTCTGCCCAGTTTATGATTGTGGAAAAATGAAGATTTTATTGAGTTGTGATCGAACCCACAGGGTTGCCTACGTATCCCCTCTTAAATGGGAATCAGGCCAAGCATAGTTCGGTTACATGAGATGAAGAAATATAAACAATCTAAACATAGTATCTCTTGACTGCATCTAAGTTGATGGGCTTTGGCCAAATTTCTCTGTCCATTTCTGCAAGTATGAGCGCTCCTCCTGTTAGTACTCTGTAAACCACGTAGGGCCCTTGTCAATTGGGTGAAAACTTTCCTTTGGCTTCATCTTGATGCGAGAAGATCTGCTTCAACACCAGTTACCTCGGTGTGAACTGTCTAGGTCTTACCCTTTTGTTGAAAGCTCTGGACATTCTGTTCTGATAAAGTTGACCATGTCATACCGCATTCATTCTTTTCCCGTCAATAAGGGATAATTGCTCTTAGCGACTTCTTATCCATTCTACATCACTGAGTTCAACTTCTTGTATAATTCTTAAGGAAGGAATTTCAACCTCGGCGGGAATGACAGCTTCAGTACCGTAGACCAGCAAGTAGGGAGTTGCCCCGGCCAATGTGCGGACTGTAGTACGATACCCTAACAAGGAAAATAGTAATTTCTCGTTCCATTGCTTGTGGTTGTCTACCATCTTTCTTAATATTTTCTTGATATTTTTTGTTGGCGGCCATCACGGCTCCGTTCATTTTAGGCATGTATGTTGTGGAATTCTTATGCTAGATTTTGAAGGTTTAACACATAGCTTTCATTAAGTCAATGTTGAGATTGGCGGCGTTGTCAGTGATGATGGATTCCGGCACCCCGAATCGGCAAAAAATATGATCTCTGACAAAATCTGCGATGACTTTCTTGGTTACAGCTTTGTAAAATGTAGCTTCAACCCATTTTGTGAATAGTCTATGGCCACTAAAATGAACATGTGCCCGTTTGAAGCAGCAGGGTCGATTGGACCAATGATATCCATTCCCCAAGCGGCAAAAGGCCAAGGTGCACTTGTTGCATTGAGTTCATTCGGTGGCACCCTTATCATATTTGCATGTATTTGGCAATGATGGCATTTCTGGACGTACCTGATATAGTCTGTTTACATAGTCATCCAAAAATATCCTGCTCTTAGTATCTTCTTGGCTAAAATGAAATCGTTCATGTGTGGTCCGCAAGTTCCGGCATGTATCTCTTCGAGCAGTTTGGAAGACTCCTTGACGTCAACACACCATAATAATCCTATATCTAGAGTCCTTCTGTACAGAATTCCTCCACTTTGGAAGAAATGGTTGGACAATCTTCAGAGCGTGCGTTTCTGAGTATGATTTGCATGCTCCGGATACTCTCCTTTTGCCAGGTACTCCTTGATATCATGGAACCAAGGATTCCCATCTGTTTCTTCTTCAACGTGAGCATAGTAAGTTGGCCGATTATGAATCCTTACTAGAATAGAGTCGATGAAATTCTTATCCTGGTGTTGTATCATGGAGGACAAAGTGGCCAGTGCATCTGCGAACTCATTCTGGATTCTCGGGACATGTTTGAATTCTCTCTTCATGAACCTCTTCATCATCTCTTGCACATAGTATAATATGGTAATATCTTGGTATTCTTTGTAGCCCACTCTCCCTGAACCTGATGTACCAAAACATCTGAATCACCAATTACCAGCAACTCCTGGATATTCATTTCAATATCCAAATTAAGCCCCAAGATGCAAGCTTCATATTTGGTGCACGGAAATATGAGTTTTGCAGATACCGGATAATGTTGACCTGTCTCTGACACCAGAACAACTTCGATACCCACTCCTTTGAAATTTGTGGCTTTGTCGAAAAACATTATCCAACCGTCGTAGGCTTCGAAAATTTCTTCTCCTACAAATGATACTTCTTCATCGGGAAAATACGTTTTTAGTGGTCCGTATTCTCCTCCTACAAGACTTTCTGTGAGATGATCTGCTAATGCTTGTCCCTTAACCGCCTTCTGAGTCACATAGATGATGTCAAATTCACTCAACAATATCTGCCATTTTTCCACCTTCCATGTAGGCATGGGTTTCTGGAAGATGTACTTCAAAGGATCCATCCTTGATATGAGATATGTGGTGTAGGCACAAATGTAGTGCCTCAATTTCTGAGCTATCCATGTAAGAGTACATCAAGTGCATTCCAGCAAAGAGTATCGTGCTTCGTAGGGTGTGAACTTCTTACTCATGTATTATATGGCTCATTATTTCCTCCCCGTCTGGTCGTCTTGTCCCAATACACAACCGAAAGCCCCATCTAGTACAGACAGATAAAGTAGCAGTGGTCTACCGGGTTCCGGCGGGACCAGCACTGGCGGTGTGAACAAATATTCTTTGATTTTGTCAAAAGCTTTCTGGCAGTCTTCAGTCCAACTTGTTGCGGCATCCTTCTTTAACATTTTGAAAATCGTCTCACAGATCAGGTCGATTGTGCTATGAAGCGGTTGATATAATTGAGACGCCCCAAGAAACTCATCACGTCTTTCTTATTCTTTGGGGATGGCAAATTCTAGATAGCCTTGACCTTTGACGGGTCTAGCTCTATTCCTCGGCGGCTGACGATGAATCCTAACAATTTTCCAGCAGGGACTCCGTTTGCGGGATTCAATTTCAAATTGTACCTCCAAAGCCGATCAAAGAATTTCCTCAAGTTTGTTATGTGATATGTACCTTTCTTGGATTTTATGATGACGTCGTCCACATATACTTCTACATCCTTGTGTATCATGTCGTGGAAAATAGTTGTCATGGCTCTCATATAAGTGGCCCCAGCATTCTTCAGGCCAAACGACATCATTTTATAGCAGTACACCCCTCATGGCGTAATAAAGCGATTTTCTCGGCATCTTCCTCATCCATCCAGATCTGATGGTATCCCACGAAGCAATCCACCAAGTATTGGAGTTCATGCTTGGCGCAATTGTCGATCAGTATGCGTATATTGGGCAACAGGAAATCATCTTTGGGACTTGCCCTGTTTATGTCCCGATAATCGACACATACACTGACTTTCCCATCCTTCTTCGGAACTGGCACGATTTTAGCCAACCAGGTTAGATACTCAACTACTCTGAGAACCTTAGCTTTGATTCGCTTGGTGACTTTTTCTTTGATTTTCAAACTCATATCTGGCTTGAACTTTCTGAGCTTCTGCTTTACCGGCGGACACATTGGGTTGGTACGTAGTTTATGAGCCACTATAGATGTGCTCAATCCAGTCAAATCATAATAAGACCATGCGAAAATATCTTCATATTCTTTCAGGAAACGGGTATATTCTTCCTTCACTGATTGTGACAAGTGAATGCTTATGTGAGTTTCTTGACTGTTTCAGAATCTCCCAAGTTGACTATCTTGGTTTCGTCTAGATTGGACTTAGGCTTATTCTCAAAATTCTCAACTTCTGTCACAATTTCCTCAGGTATTATATCCTCTTCTTCTATTTCCTCTGTGTCACTATCCTTATGTTGTGTTGTCTCATTACATGTCACGGATATTGATTCATCAAGATAAGTAATAGTAATGTTATAGACAGAAAAATGTAGAGAATAGTAATAAATAATAAAATAGAAAACCATTGATAAGTACAAAAATGTCAAAACAAATGATTTTTAATGATTCAAACAATTGTTTCAAAGCAAAGATAACAAAATACTAAGAATTTTCAAAATGCTCATAAAAAATTGTTTTCAAGGTAAATGATGCTAGCAGTGAGGCTACCCTGGAACTCCGCGGGACCTTGATGGTGTGGCAGTCCAGTTTCTGAGAACATGTCCCTTCTCCACTATCTGGATGACAAGGCCTTCCTCCTCCTCCTCAACTATTACGTTGCAATACATATCTTCGTCTTCCAAGAGCAGATTCCTCAAATCGTTAGAATTTCATCTTCTTCAGATCCCCACATCATATCGGCCTGATGAAAGGATTGGCTCAAATGTGGTATCGGTTGCTCAAGAGGGTAATAAGGACCGCGCCATGGTGGCAACCAATTTTGATATTCGTGCCAGATATACTGATATCCAAGTCCAAAGGTCGTGCCGTGGCGTTTTACTTGTATTGGTTTGGCAATACCCTGGAGATTATTTCCGAGCCCTTTACCAGGTTCATATCCTGCCCATGCCAATATGCTCTCTATTTTTCTACTCCACCATTTATCCTTCTCGATCGCGTAACAGGCTCAATGCGATGGTAAGTTTCTCCATCCAACTGCCTCCTATTTTCCACAACCGGAACAATATGGTTGGTGTAGATAGGGGGACTCCCGTCTCCATGAATTATCACCTCCTGATGATTCCATTCGATCTTCACAGCCTGATGCGGAGAGGAAGGTTCAGCCCCAGCCGCGCGTATCCAAGGTCGTCGCAATAGCAGATTGTATGAGGCGGATATGTCGAGCACATGGAATTCAACATCAAACCAGGTTGAGCTCATTTGTAAACAGAGGTTGGTTTCTCCGATCATGGCCCTTTGAGACCCATCGAATGCTTTCAGTTCATAGTTCTTACCCGTATTTTATGCAGACATTTACCCAATCTCTTCAAGGTAGTCAACGGACAGATGTTGAGACTTGAACCCTCATTTATCAAGACCCTGGCAATGAATTTGTCTTCGTACTGCACTATGATATGTAGTGCCCTGTTGTGGCTTAATCCTTTCGGCGGCAATTCATCTTCGTGGAAAGTGATATTATGGCTTTCCAAGACTTGTCCTACCATATTGGCCATTTATCCACTAGTAATGTTGTTGGGTACATAAGCCTCGTTTAATACTTTCATCAATGCATTCCTATGTGCTTCAGAATTCTGTAGTAGTGATAGAATGGTTATCTAAGCAGGGGTTTTGTTCAAATGATCAACCACAGAATACTCCCTTGCTTGCACCTTTCTCCAAAGACCATCCGGGACGGTTTTAATGATAGGCTACTTGGAAGCAGCTTCTTTACTTGTTCCCCTCAAATGCTCAGGCGTGTAAACCCTACCAGTTCTAGTCATACATTGTGTTGCACCAGTTTCTTCCATTTTCTCCTTTCCTTTTGCTTCTTGCTTCTGCAGTATAATCCCAGTGTACAATATTGGACTTAAAGGATAGCGTGGGTGATACCATTATAGTGAATGGTGTAGTTACTTCTACTTCGAACGGAGTTGGCGTGGCTGAGGATGTTGTTACTTCAACCTCGAATGGAGTTGGTGCGGCTACCTCAACTTCAATCGGTGACTGTATTTGCACCACAATAGGTGTGGGAGTGACTGTAGGTTTTTTAGGATCGTCCCCTTCTCGAATGAGCCCAATTGACCCTTCCGGATCCCATTCTTGATCGATTTCTATCACATTTACGCCATCTCCCATGTGATCCGGCAGGGTATTATTGTGGACATCACATGAAACCTCCTTTGCCTGTATAACCTTGGTGTCAGTCAATGTCTGAATCTTGTTTTTTAGAGTGTGGCATTCGTCAATAGTGTGACCCTTCATTCCCGAATGGTAGGCACATGTCTTATTTAGATTGATCCACTGAGAGGAATTTTCCATGGCAACAACGGGAATGGGAGTGACATATCCGGCAACTTTTAATCTCTCATACAACTGATCGATGGGTTCAGCAATAGGAGTGTATTGTCTGGGCGGTCTACGGACGAAATTTGGTCTTGGTTTCTGGAATTTTGGTGTGCTGGTTGTGAGTGGTAATATGTTGGCTGAGTGTTGTAAGTATGGTAAGCGGTGGTAGGTTGTTGATATCTGGGAGGTGAAGGCTAATATATGGGTGGAGGTGTTTGGTATAAGAGAGGAGACTTCGGACCTTGGGCTACCATCACAGCCCCTACTTCCTTCTTTTTGGATATACCCCCTGACTGCAAGGATTTGTTTGTAGCCTGTAGTGCCTCGAAATTTGTTACCATCCCATTTTTGATTCCCTCTTCTATTCTTTCTCCCAATTTGATGATTTCAGAATATTTATGGTTTTCAATAACCATCAACCTCTCATAATATTGCGTATCTTAGGCTCGGACAAATAATTTGTTCGTTTGCTCTTCTTCCAGTGTTGGCCTTACTTTGCAGCTTCTGATCTCTACCGAGTAGCATACTCGCGGAAATTTTCTGTTGGCTTCTTCTTAAGATTCTAGATATAGAAGACGTCTGATGCATTCTCTGTATTGAACCTGAACTGATCCATGAAATCTGACGCCATGCTTACCCAATTAACCCACTTCTTTGGATTTTGAATCATATACCAGGATAGGGCGTCTCTTGTGAGGCTCCTCATGAACAGCTTGATGCGAATTCTTTCATCTTTACCCACTCCTATGAGCTTGTCACAGTACGTCCTCATATGTACCTTTGGATCACCTGTTCCGTCGAACATTTCGAACTTAGGAGGTTTGTAACCCTCTGACAGTTCTACATTCGGTTGAATACATAAATCCTCATAGTTTAAACATTTGATGCCTTTACCACCTTCAACACCTTGGACTCGTCTTGTACGCTTCTTAAGTTCTCCCGCCATGTTTTTCATGAGCAAGTCCTTCTCGGCAGATTCCGGTGTATACAGGGTTTGTGGTGAAGTGTGGGGTAAGGTTTCCACGTATAGGGATTACTTTGGTGGACTCCAGGGATTTGGGTGTAGTGGTGATCATTGGTTGAGGTTGTGGTGCATTTTGAGGAGTGTGGTAGGTGGTAGTTTGTGGGTACTGGGTCGGATGATGTTGATGCTGTGGGGGAGTTGATACTAGTGGAAGATTAGGATATTGGGGAGGCGTGGCGTATTGATGAGGTGCAGGAGGATTTTGTGGGTGTTGGTTTTGTGCTTTTTGAGGAGGTGCTGGTTTTTGGGTGTTTTGTTGGTTGATGTCGAGAACATTCAAGTTAAGGGAAAGGTTTTCCAAGTTACGGACCTGCTCAAGCTCCCCTTGTAACTCCAGTATCTTTTGTTCTAACCGTAAAACCAAGTCATTCTGCTTCGGTGTACTTCGACCATCCGAAGTTTCGGCATTCTCTGCATGTGTGGCGTTGTCTTTCCTGATACCACTCATATCATCCATCTTAGATTTTCCTTTGTTCTTAGGATCACTTGGAGGAGGAGTAGGTGGATGACCTCTAGATCTGTCATGATATGCCGATGATGCCAGTATGCACGAACCAACCTTAGTGTATGGGAATAAACAAAGAAAAGAAGAAACAAAAGGTAAAAAAATCAGTAGGGATTATTTAAAGGATATTTACAATATTTAAATTCGCGTCCTAATTTGGGGACCTTATTGTGCCCGAGGTAGGCTTAGCGACATATAGATTTTGAGAAAACTTAATGCCGACAACTACGTCATTTCATTAATATGATAAATAGACCAAACTAAAACGACAATAATTATAAAGAGTTACTAGTGGCCTTTGCCTTATTACAATCAGATTCTAAAATGAATCTAGTAAATATCAATCCTAATCTACTCGGTCCTAGAGGGACCTTCTTCAAGCTTGGCCTTCTTTTCCCCATCAATCAGATTCACCAGGTCGCGCACATCCAACAGAAGATATGCTCTTGCTAGATGTCGTCCCTCATTGCCTTATGCGTTCTGACAATCCGAGACCCTTTTCCTCATCTTTCCCTCAAGTTCCATCAAACCCTGCTCCAAATACACCAGCCTTTCTATTGATTTAGTAGCGATTCCCCTCCATTCATTGATTGCTTCCATGTCCACTTTATGTTGTTCCAAATTCCTAGTCTCAAGTTCAAAAACCCTTTTGCGCAACCTCCTGTATTTGAATTGTGCCTCAGCAGCGTCGTCTATGACCCTATTTCTCAAATCAACCCCTGGCTTAACCTCTCCCGCTATGTCATCGACCAACCATGATAGGTAGAAGTAAACATGGCTGGCATGATACTGATCTGGCTCGATAGTATCCTTCTCCACAACAATTTTTTGATGCCATATGTGTTGCGCCTCGAACTTGAACAGAATGGCATTCCCTTGGAAGTCTGCTTTGTAATGAACTATTTTGGAAACTCGTGGTATGACATGTTTCCTCCCAGCTTGCCTCATGACTCTGATAGGAGCATAAGGATAGATTCCCCTTAATCCGATTAGCACTAGATGAGGAACATCTCTCGACCTGATGATGAATTCACTGCTAGGGAACAACTCGAACATCCAATGTACCTTGTCATCAGTCAAATTGTTAAAGAAATCTACCCGGCTCATAGTGTTTCCCAGTTATGCAAACATGTCTGGGATAAACGTCATTCTCTTCGGATGGTCATAAGCTATGTGATTATTCCATGGTCGCCACGGAAACTCCTGATGGTATTTTCCTCTCTGAAGGTGTTCCAACAACCATATTTTCAGCAGCAGATTGCAACCCTCGAAATGCCTATATCCTTTTTTACAATGGGCTAAAGCTCGGTACATCTCAGCCACGATCATTGGGACAATAGTGTAAGTTTTTCCCTCAGCTCCTTCCATTAGGGTCTTAGTGACCATATCTAGGCGTGTGTGGATCCTTTCTCCTTGTATTGGGAATATCAGCATCCCCAGAAAATAGACAATGAATACAAAAATCCGGTAGTGAGTCCAACCCAAAGAAGTGAAGGCAAACTCATCATGGTAAAGGCGATATGATTTGCTGTGCCCACAATGCTTGTAAAGGAAATTGAATGGTATGTAGGATTTTTTCAGACAGACAAACTCATCATTCTTCCTGAAACCCATCATCTTTAGGAAGCCTCGAGAAGTACAATTTTTTGGTACCAACAAACCAGGACTATCCCATGGGAGCCCAGCAAAGCCTCCTAATTCCTCTAGAAGGGGAGTCATTTCTATATCATCAAAACGGAAGACAACCCTCTTCTCATCCCAGAACATAGTAGGAGCCTCAATTAGGACATTGTTTGGATGAATATCTAACAAGGAAGGTAAATTCCCAACTCTTTTCACATGATTTTTGTCACTTGGTGAGAGATTTTCCCATCAATCCAGTAGCAAAGGTGGGATACTTCGAACCATGCCGAACCTGGGGACTTCGTGCCTTATTTCTGCAAAACAGATAAAGTTAGCCTTTTCCACCTCCAGATTGACTACTTACACATTAATGATCAGCATATCGACACATTTTCTCCATATAATGCACAGATCGTGATTGTGTCCTCTGGGACTATAGAAATCCCGGCGGACTTTGGACAAGGCTTATCTTAGAGGGTTATTACACGGACAATGTTTTAACCTATACTAGGTTTGGACATGATGCATGCACAGTTAATATTATAGCGGGAGTTTCTAGAAGAGTCTAGACCGGTACCCTCAAGTGGATAACTTGAGAGGGAAAGGTACGGAATCGTCGATTGCACCGCTGATCGACTAGTTTTACCGCAAATAAGCCTTTACAAATTTAAAGGGTGATTTAGGAAGAGCGCAGACACTCATCAAGTGCCGCTATGGTATCAATTACGCACGAGTGGAATATGATGTGGAGCATGCTTTATGAAAAGATAAAACAACACGTTGTCAAGTATTTTTCATGATGAAGATAATAAATGTAGTATTAGATGAAACATCTCGGCTGTGGATCTAATCAGCTCCATCTGACCGCCAGCCTCCACAGTGGCTGACCGGTTCTGCTTTATCTCTCATGGTTTTCGATATCGCGGGTAGTCCCCCCGATGCATGAAGAAATGGAGCGACAGCCCTTTGAAGTTCATCCATAAAGTAGAGACAAAAAAAGAAAGAAAAACAAGGAAGAAGTCAGTTCGCGCAATGTGAAAGAATTGTAATAAAGCAGGCAAAAGGGGGTAGGGAGATACATAATGTAGAAAAATTTTAAAAAATGATTTGGAGCAAGAGAACATGATTGGAGAATAAAGGAAAACGTACATTGTAACTAAATTAAGCAAAGATTTGCATATTAATTCAATAGAGGGAAATAGGGGAAAGGGTGTGCATGTAGCCATAAAAAGGGAAAATAGAAGCGGTAAATTCATGTAACGGTAAAGAACAAGGAAACACGTTCATAAAAGAGGACCAATTCATATAGACCAAGTTCGTTATAGTACGAGCCTAAAAATATCCCTAGTAGAGTCGACATGGTGTCGTGCCCCTTTTTCTCGCAAAATCGGGTTTCGACACGTGACAACTCTTTTAAAGGAAGGGTATTAAAAGAGAGAGTCGCCACCTAACAGGTTTGAGGTACGTTAGGGAACCTATTTGCAAGTAATCTGGTTTAACCAGTTTGTGTAACCAAAGATTGTGTAAGGGCTCAAATTACCTCGAGGAAAAGGTGTTAGGCATTCCTCGAGGTCCACAACTATGGGTCCCGGCCGAACTCGAATTATATGAACTAGTCCAAAATTAAGGGAAAGAAAAAATGTTGGGGAAATTATCATCAGAATCTACCAATAAACAAAATAATTAATTTTAAGACAAGATGGGGGGTCCTAAGTTTTTAGCCTAAAAGATCACCCCGTGCAACATAAATAATACTTCGTAACTCCCTCGAGATGGGGTGTTACACGTATTATTCAGCGGGCACATACTATCATCTTTGGCTACCCGATTACTATCTTTAAGTTGTTACCTAAGGCGCACTAATAGATTCTAAGTCGTACCTTATGCGTGCACTACCCGTCCAATACCTATGGTCCAAGAGGCGTTTAGACCTCTACTTTGGGTGGTTCTAGACCTAACTTGGGTTTCTCAAAATGAGAAAAGAACTAGGCGAAATACAAAATAAGTTGGACTTCGTGTAAAATCAAATAAGGGCTCAAGTTAGCCTCCACACTTAGACAACAAATGCACGCAAACAAATTAGGCGTTTAACAGTTTCAAAATTGAGACAGGCTACAATCATTAGGTCCTATAGACATGATTTCTATGTGATTCTGGAATTAGAACGTGCAGACAGTTTTGCATGCAAAGTGTCATTTTAGACACAATTTTTAAGTGACTGCATAGTTGCCTACTGATTATAGGTTATAAGCAATTAAACCTATAAACATGATATCTAGGTGATTTACGCAGTAGTTAGCAGTGATAGTCACGAAAGATATTCATAATTAGTTAGTTTGATCCTATAGTTATGCTTTCTAATTGTGGCAATGAAACATTGTTTAAAGCTCAATTTTAACGCTTAAAAGAAATGAGCAAGATTACCCCTATAGGCATGATTTATATAATTAATGATGGGAACTGGTTTTAGCTCCTATAGGCATGTCTACTAAGTGAGCAACTATGCCAACATCATATTAACCAATTAAAACCCTATATGAATGATTTCTAAAGATTCAGATTTGTAGGACATAAATTAGCGTGACCCTATGATCATAATGTCTAACAGATATGTTGTAATGCAAGCTGAACATTTGTCACTTTATTTCCTATAGGCATGATATCTAGCATGTAGAAGCAGAATATATTAAACGAATTAGGAACCTATAGGTAGGTTATCTAACATACACAGTAACAGAACATATTCAAGCAAAGTAAACACATATAGGCAGGATTTCTACCCATTTCATGCAAATATTAAAATAAGCTCATTTTCCCAATTTTACTAACACCCCAATTGTTATTACAACATTATTACAGACCTAATGAGTGAAATAAATTTTAGAATTACAAAAAACTATAGTGCGCCTAAGACAGGACAAAAATATACCCGTCCAGTCCAGGCCTGCAACCTCGAGTCCACATAGTTTCACAACAGCCTAGAAAATAATCTTCATAGCCAAAGCCCAATAACCATCAAAGATTCAGAAGATACCCATGTGCACAAGCCTACTGGCTCATTCAGTAGGTAGAAAGAGGGTAGGATGGAGCATTTAGGACAGAGTGCCAAGGAACCTTAGACCCTAGTGTGTCAGAGATCACAAGGGTCTCAAAATGGACCCTGAGCAGTGCTCACACTAGGGAGGTTAACAGAGCAGATTCAGGGAATGACTAAGGACCAAGTCCTAGTGTGTCATAGTTCACAAGGGTCTCAACTGGACCCCAAATAGTGCTCACACTAGGGAAGTCAATGATAGAACCTAGGTAGCCTTGGCTTTCAGCCGGCTAAGAATGAGAACTTAAAATAACCCAGGTAGCAAGTGAAAGAGAGTAAACTAAGGTTGAGGGACAACACTGAAGGATAAAAACATAGTCACATTGAGCACATAGAGCAGATAATCAAACATGGATTTATGTTTTACGAACAGACTTAGAAAAGATACAGAAGAACAAGTTCAACACCTAGTGCATAAATAGTCACACATTAACAAAACAGGTTTGTAGGATTGATATACACAGACTTCTAGTAAAGAAAAGGTTCAAATTATACTAAGCATAGATGCTAGTGTTACAAGAAGGGAACCATATTGATTGGCAACAAAATTTAGACAGGATGAGAATAGATCATTGAAACTAGTAGGAAGTCAGGACATGTTAGAAGCGTACTAGTAAAGAACAGGGTCAAACATGCTACATAGACAGGATATAACCATAGTAAATTCAGGATAGGACAAGATACAGATTATGCTACTGTAACGACCTGGTCGGTCGTTTTAAGAATTAGCACCCCGATCCCCTATTAACCGCTTCTCCCATATCTATTTATGTTATTGGAAATAGTCAGAGCATTGAGTGATGAAATCCGGGGTTATTTTGGGCACATAGTCCATAAATGTGGAATTTAGCTTTAGAAATCTGGCCATAGCTAGAGTTGTGTGAAGACGGATCCGGAATGGAATTTCGTTGACTCCATTAGCTCCGTTGGGTGATTTTAGGGTTAGGATCGTGTTCGGGATGTGTTTTCGATGTCGGTTGTGGATTTAGGCTTGAATTCGCGAAAGTTAGAATTTCGGCGATTTCGGTCGATAGGTGAAATTTTGATATCGGACTCGGAATGGAATTCCGAAAGCGATAGCAGGTCCATAATGTCATTTGTGACCTGTGTGCAAAATTTGAGGTCATTCGGATGAGTTTTGACGTGTTTCGGCATCAGATGTGGATTCTAGAAATTTCATAAGTTCTTAGGCTTGAATCTATGCATAATTGATGATTTTGATGTTATGAGATGTGTTTTTAAGGCTCGATCAAGTTTGAACAAGGTATTAGGGTTAGTTGGTAGGTTTGGTTAAGGTCTCGGGGGCCTCGGGGTTGTTTCGGATGCCCAACGGGTGAGTTTGGGACTTTGAGAGCAGCTAAACCATTCTAGTTCTGGTGTCTCGCACCTGCGATGGTATTTTCGCAGGTGCGTACATGCAGGTGCGAAGGGGGTGCACGCAGGTGCGGACGTAGCTTAGTCTGGCCCCACTCGCGAGCACGAAAGAGTATCCGCAGGTGCGGATCCGCACCTGCGACCCAGCCACCGCAGGTGCGACCCCAGGTCGTTTAATGAGTTCTGCACCTGCGATTGTGTTTCCGCAGGTGCGGAACCGTAGGTGTGATCCCAGTTTCGCAGGTGCGAAACATCTGGGCTGGTTATACCAAAAATTCGAGGGTTTGAAATTCATAATTCCAAAATCGATTGTGAGCTCGGAACTTGGCGATTTTTAGTGGGATTTGAAGAGGAGAATCATAGGTAACGTTTTCTAACCTTAATCCATTTGTATATCAATAATCTCTATCAATTTCCTCAATCTAATCAATGAAATTGGATGAAAAACCATGAAATTGGGATGAAATTTCCCCAAGTAGAAATATGAGGATTTAGGGAGATTTAGACGTCGGATTTTGTTGATTCTTGTTCGAGTGGGTTCATGAGCGAATGGGTGTTCGGGAAATATAAATTTTACCCGATTCCGAGACGTGGTCCCGGGGGACTTTTTGGCGAATTTCCTAATTTTGCGTATTAGCTTAAAAATAATTAGCTATTTTGTTCCCTTGAAGTGATATTTACACCATTCAATCGATTTGAATAGATTTGGGCCACCTAGAGTCAGATACTCGTGGCAAGAGCGTGGTATTGAGTTCATTAGCGAAGTCAAGGTAAGTGGCTTGCCTAATTCTGTGTTGGGGACTTTCTCTTAGGTATTTTTATACTGATTTTGTTAGGTGGACGCCGTGTACGTGAGGTGACGAGTGCATACACGGGTCATTGTTGCAAAAATCCTATTTTTTACTTCCATGAAATCACTCATTTTCATCCCTATATTATTGTTTCCTGTCTTAACTGAGTAGTTAGCTTAAGAGTAAGCATGCCTACATGTCCTTACTTGATTTCCTCTTATTTGCTACTAGTTGCACCATGCTTAGGTAGCTTTACTCTATTCTTGCCTGTTGTTTTTTTGGACTGTTTAATTAAACCGTATCCGACATACTTCTGCTTTGCTTATTTAAATTGGGACTACGGACCGAGATCCGGGAGCTTTCCCCCTGTACTGCATTTCATATTTAAATTGGGACTACGGACCGAGATCTGGGAGCTTTCCCTCTGTACTGAAATGCATATTTAAATTGGGACAACGGATGGAGATCCGGGAGCTTTCCCCTGTACTGCATAGCATATTTAAATTGGGACTACGGACTGAGATCCGGGAGCTTTCCCCGTGTACTCCATTGCACATTTACTGTTGAGATATATGATGTGCTGAGTCGAGGGCTCTCTTTTTATTATTAATTCTTCCAGTTTCCATTAATCCTGTTTATCATTGCTTATTTATATTTCACTGTTTTAAATTGTAGATTGACTTGTTTTCAACACTCAGTAGGGCCTCAATCTGACCTCGTCACTACTTGATTGGGGTTAGGCTCGACACTTACGGAGTACCGAATGTGGAGTACTCACGCCCTTTCCTGCACATGTTTTCCCCATGTGCAGATCCAGGTACCAACACCCAGTATCGTGGCTAGGAGTCATTCTAGCAGCTGCCAGGAGACCGCGAGGTAATTCTGCCGCATCCACAGAATCCCACGAGTCCCCTTCTAATCTAGTATAGGCATAGAAGACTTATGCATTTTTCCATTGTTTCATTGTATAGAGCTACATTTAGTACAGAGCTTGTGACTATAGTAACATTCCGGGTTTTGGGAAGTGAAAGTGTATATGCTGAGCAGCTATGTTATATCTACTTGAGTTCTTTTCTGTCTTTATTTTATTGATTCTATCATTTTCCGCAAATTTTAGGCTTACCTAGTCGTAGAGATTAGATGCCGTCACGATACTTTTCGGAGGGAAAAATGGGTCGTGACAGCTACACAGTTAATGTACACATTCATGCTATTGAACACAATCAACTAGTCTATTAAAGGGATACGAATCATGTAAGTAAAGCATGTTCGAGTAACATAATTGATAGAAAAATTAAACAGTAGAGAGATGCAAAATCCCTAAACATCAGTAAGTTGCGACACATAGGCTAGATAAGCTTGAAAGGAACCTAATTCACTCAAATCAGGTTAGGCCTGTTTCAAATTACCAACATGATGAAGTCAAAGGTTAACGAGACCTAAAACTGAAGTAAAGCAATCAGAATTGCACACAAGAGTAACCTAGAAAAACACATTAAACTACAACTTCCAGAAGTGAAAACATGTGCAAATCACAGATACATGGGAATGAAGCTACAAGGTCCAGTAACTTACCAGTTAAGCGAAAATACAAGAAAAAAAGTTCATAGTGTTCTGAATATCAACGAGGAGCAAGAACCCAGAATTTCAGTGGCCGTAGCTTTCAGCCGGCCAAAACCAAAATGTAGAACGAGATAATGAAGGAATAACATAATAGAGCTTTTAATTTTAGTGAGATTATAACGGTTTCAATCTTTTTTTTCAAAAGGGAAGGGGGGATAGGTTTATATAGCAGTAGAACAAGCACATAAATAAGGAAATGCAAACAATCAGATCATAAAAGGAAAGAAACACATAAATCAGTTAAAAATCAAATTAGGAGAATAAACCGGCAAACCCTAATTAGGAAAACACATATTAACAGAATATTTACAAACACAGTAGCACAAGATGAATAGAGACACAATATCGCTCAAAATCAGAGAATAAAACCAATTTTGGTTCGAAAAGAAGATATGAAAATCCCAGTTTTAGGGCTAGATAAATATTGACAAAAATATAAAGGAAAATCGGGCTATAATATAATATAGGACGAATATGGACATAATAACACTTAAAATCAGAGAATCAAACCCATTTTTGATTCGATTAAAAGATATATGAAAACTCTAATTTAGGGTAAGTAAGAATCAAGAAGAGATACATAAATATTTATACTTACAATAGAGCAAATGAAGAATATAGATAGAATATCGGAAAAGTTAAGGGTTTGAACCGATTTTGGTTCGATTCTTATGATATCTGCTTGCCATGTTTAGACTAGCAGTGTAGAAAAGGATCTAGTACCAAAGAGAGGCCATATTGGCATAGGGTAGCCATAGAATCCCATATCATGTGGGATTAGGAGAGATTTTAGGGGGGCTAGGGTTCTTAGGAGGGAGAAGGGAGGTGAGAAATGATTCGGGTTAGGGGTGTTTACGGTAATTAAGAGGGAGGGTGTAATATGGATCGTTGATCTCAGAGATCAACGGCCACGATTAGAAAGGGTCTTGGGTCGGGTGGTTAAACGGGTCGCGACCGGGTTGAAGGGTTGGGTTAATTGATTTGGGTCGGGGGTTATTTGGGATAGGGTTTTAGAATTTGGACCAGTAATTGGTCCGAAAATAGGTAGGTTTTTAGGCTAGTTTTTAAATACCTAATATTTAATAAAAAATAATTTATGAAAATAATTAATAAATAATAAAAATATCATTTGTGCATTAAAATGATTAAAAATAACTACTTAACATTATAAAAATATAAAGAGTCATTTTTCGCATAATGTAATTATACATGAATATGGGCTATTATTGCAAAAATGTGCCATTAGCCCTAAAATGTAAATGTAATTATAAAAAATGCACTGAAAAATATTTAAAATATCATATTGGTGTAAATGATAAGTTTATATGATTAAATTATCATAAAAATAATCTGAAGGATAATTACTGAATATTTATATAATAAAAATGCATAAATAAATCGATTTAAAGCCTTTAAAAGTTATGGAAAATTATGAAAAAATACTTGTATTTGCTTATAAACTAAATGATGATGAATATATACTATTTTGAAAGTATATATATAGATATTTAAAATATGAGAAAAAATTGGGTATCAACAAGTACATGCAAAAGGTGACAGATTTTAAGGACGGCAGCCATGGGCTCCCTTATGGATTCCTCCTCACAAAGGTCTTCAAGTTCTTTAAAGTGCCTATAGGATAGGCCAAGGTGGGGACCAAGAAGCAGATCTTCTCCAAGACTACCCTGGAAGAGTGTGAATGCATCGACAAGGTTGGAGGAGTCAGAAGCACCTCAACTATCTCTCAGCTAATTAATGCCCAAAACAATGCTATAGAGGAGATAAGGAAGTTGGAGGTTAGGAATGCCATTTTGGAGACTCAGCTTTGTCAGGTACAAGAGGTACGAGGCTCTACCAGTTCTTCCAATTCATAGGTTGCCCGGCTGACTAAAGAAAATGTTGAGCTTAGGAAATAGGTTGAGGGCCTGAAGGAGAAACTGCTCAATGAGCAACTGTCCGCCAATGCTCAGATGGATATTGTCCTCAAAACCCTTGTCGTCTCTTCCAAGACCTCTTCCTTCAGTCCCCCTTAAGAAATGTCCCCTCAGTGTCCAGTTTCCAGTGTCTATCTTTTCAGTCTGTTTTGATGATGTTTGTTCTGGTACTTGTTTTTGTTTTTTTTTTTGGTTTTGTGGATGGTAACAATGACTCTGATCCCACCTGTAACAGTCCAAATTTGGTTAATGCAAGTCTTTCCCTTTTGTTGTTTATGCTATTGCTCGTTTGACTCTGTTTTCTATCATGTTGTGTGCATACAAGTGGCATGAGTTAACTGTGCTAGAGTTTTTTATGCTTTTTACTTGTTCTGTGCTTTTTATGATGCCAAAAAGGGAAATAATTTACCTTGCATAATTGAATGATGCACTATCTGGCATGTGCACTGATATTCAGGGGGAAATACAGATTCAGGGGGAACTCACTGAGGTTCCTGGTGCACTATCTGGTTTTTGTGGTTTTCTGTAGGATTTTCAATTATAAGTTTGTAATCATCAAAAAGGGAGAAATTGATAGGTTATAAGTACCTTTGTTTTATGTTTTGATGATCTAACAAACTTAATGTCAAGAACCAGATAAGGAACCTGATGCACTTCTGGCACACATTCCCAAGCGCATGAAAACAACCTGACTCAAGCTGGAGATGGTTGTCAGAACTTCCGAAGTTAAAGAATCAACATAGGGAACGTATGGTTTTAAGTTTCCCTGGGGATTGTACTAATTCAACTCTCCAACATCTGGAAAGTGACTGCCTGCACACGCAACAATACAACACAGTGCAGCTGTCACCTCCATTGGGAAGGACCTTGTACCATAAAGTTCTTACATCATTCAAGTGATGTTGTTATATTAACATTAATCCAAGAACAAAACATCAGTTGAACACTAGAGAATTTACTCAAGCACACCAAGTGATTGATTATCAAGAACCAATGCATCAAAAACAAAGTACGATGCTGCTACAGACCAGTTTCTATATCAAGTCGTTGTATGTCCTTAATAGAGTTGTAACTTTGTATTAGTTCTTCAATTATAATTCCTACTTAGCTTGTCTAGAAGCATTGATTAGGAAACTCTTTTAAATCATAAACTTCAGTGTTTGTGTCATGGCTAGAGTTAGTCATCTTGTGAAGTCTTTGTAATAGGGGTATTACAAAGTGGCTTGTAATAGGTGTCTTACAAGCTAGTAAGGGATTAAGTAGTTAATTTCTAGGTTGCATAGGTTATAATCTAAAAGTTGCGCAATAGTGAAATTGAAATCCTACAAGTGTAGGTCGTGATTTTTAATCCCATTGAGCTGAAAATTTTTTACGTAAAAGTTCTCAGTGTCATTTACATTCTATTGTGTGTGAATATAGAAATTGGTCTCTATACAGTCTGGTGGACCCTCAAATTCTATCAATCGATTTCATAATATCTTTGTGAATTAAAATAACGGATAAAGAGGAAGGGCATCAAAAAATTCGTTATTATTTCCAACTATGCTATGCGAATCCCAGATCTTTTTCATAATTTACAAATATGTGACGCATTGTAACGGTCCATACATTTAGTAGAAATGAGTTATCTGCTTTGCACGTGACATGATTTCTCCTGTTAGTTCGACACCAATTTTCTGTGGTGAGAGCAAATCGGCTTTAGTCCGTATAACATGAAGTATGTTGTAATGATCCAACCAGTTATTTTGAGTTTTAATATTCGTTTCATTATTTGAAAGTTTTTTGTAGATTCATTTGGTAGTTATGACTTGCAGGTTGGTTCGGGTTTCGAAAGATTCAGGAAGAATTTGGAACACCTAGTCGTTTGGTATAATGGAATATCTCATGGGGTATGATATTCCATGGGATTAGTTATCCCATAGTGGGATAACTAATCTCAATACTTAGTGTAAAAGTTATCCCAGATTAGCTAATTTCCCAAACCAAACATAGGATAAAGTTAATCCCAAACTTTATCCCGGGATTGCTATCCTTGTTCCATATACCAAGACCCCTTAGTTCCTAAATTGAAACTTTTAGTTGAGAAGAGTTTATTAAATTCAACATATGGGGTAAACAAGACTGAATTCATGATTTGAATATTTTAATAGGTTCATACGATAATTTTGGACTTGTATGCATGTTCGGATTAGGAGTCGCGGGGACGAGTTCGATTTGGCACTATTGCATGAAAATTAGACGATTAAGGTTCATAAGTTTGACTTGAGAGTTGGCATTGTGTTGCAGTGGTTCCCTTCAACTTGTTAAGTTATTTCGATAAGTCCATATAGGGTATTTCGACTTGTTAGAATGGTATACAGGCGACTCGAGGGGCTTGGGTGAATTTCGGAGTGTTTGGAGCAAGTTTGAAAGAGATTTAAGTTGCTAAAACAAAGTTTTTTTGCATTCGGTCTAATCTCACAAGAGTTTTTCTCCTAACTATAAAGAATTTGTTGATCATCCAAAAATAAAAGTTGTATCCTTTTGAATCTAATTTTCAGAAATTTAAATAATTTGTCATTTGAGCATCTGTACAAAAAGTTGTGATTATTCTTGTAACGAGGGGCAATGATTTTATTTCTGAAATTTTGCACTGAAAATTTTGCACTTGTGTATATAAATCTATCTCATACTTACACTTTATTTTATTACTTTGAGAGTTATAGTGATTTATAAAATAAATTTTCACCTAAGATGATGTGGTAAGTGATTTTCACTAAATTCTATGATTATAATATGAATCTATCATCAATTTTATTTTAGAAATAAGGATTCAAAAGAGGGGGAAAAGGAATTTTTAACGTGAAAGTTGAGAAAGTATATTTTGGAATTTTAAATGTTGGTTTGGAATCGAATTTAAAAACTAATCACATATTTAAACTCGGAAGGTTATGGGCCATCGAAATTTGATCTTTAATTTGAGTTCTGACCAAGTGAACCGAGGATAACTTTTTGTTGGCTTTTAATATTTTATTAAAGATCAAAGTTTTGTCATTTTGAAATTAATTTTTTTAGTTTTATTTGACTTCCTTGAGCATCTTTTGGATTATATCGGGCTCGTGTGATGGATTTGGAGCTAGAAGGCGAATTTTGAAGAATAGAGCTAGCATGGGATAATATAAGTATCTTACTTAACCTTGATTTGAGAATTTTTTTTTAAAATAAACTTGTATGCTAATTGCTACATATTTGGGGTGACGTATATGCCAAGTAACAAGTGTATATGCGGATTCTAAGATCGTACCATACTTGGGGGTAGAATATAGGCTTTTCTATCCCTTGTTTTGATACATGTTCTTCTTGTGATATGCTTTACTTGTTTGTATGGATAATTGAGCTACGCTTTTGGCATTTTATTCGAACATGATAAGGTAAATGTATGTTTAATCACATGTTATAGTTGTGGTCGTATATTATGCATATACATACACCATGCATATCGAGCATTTTTTCTATGCATACACCATGCATGCATGATTATTTTTCTTGTACATATGCATTGTGTCATGCATGTCAGTCTTTCATGTACATGCATGGTGAGGATGAGAGTGATATTGACACGATGAGTGTTCCGTGCATATTGATATATATATATATATATATATATATATATATATATATATATATATATATATATATGCATGTTGAGGATAAGAGGGATATTGATAAAATTGGTATTTCAGTGCATATTGATATATATGCATGGTGGGGATGGAAGGGATACTGGCACGATAGCCATTTTCATGCGATTAATAATTGATTGTGGAGCTATTATGCTCGATATGGCATATGGACTGGATCCATCCCTTCGGAATCATATGATTACTATGTTACCTTGGGCTTTGTGTGTGCATATAAGAAACTAACGAGTTTCTGGTTTGACATGAGATACGCGTATTCATGCATTCTTACATGTAACATCCATGAATATCATCCTCATATGCTATTCGAAGCATTTTACATATGCATGAGACTTATCAATATGTTGTTGGAAAAGACCATTTTGGACTTTTGTCAGTCACCACTCTTTTACCAAAGATAACTTGATTCTCCCTTTTGTTTTTTTAGCAAAATCTGATTACCTCCTTTGCTTTTTTTTTCTTTTTTCTTTTGAAGTCATTGGTTCAGGATTAAAAATTACTACGTTATGGAAGATAAAAGTGACTTGTGAAGACATTTAGAAGCTTTCAAATTTATTTGATCATGTCTTTGTTTATATTCCTAGAAATCTAAACAAACTATCACATATTTTAGCTAAGTTTACTATTACTTCATTGAAGGAAGTATCTTAGGAGAACTTTTTTCCAAGTTGGATTGTAAAGGATGCTATGGCACATTTTTTCAACTTGTTTATTCTATGCATTAATTAATATAATATATACCTTTGAGGAAAAAAAAAACTTCTGGCCATGAACTCATGAGGCCAAGTTGTTAACTTATTGGTTATGTCCTTGAGTTCGTAGTATTGAAATATAATAGCCCGAAACAAACAAAAAAATTGTTATGGTAGTGTTCTATCTTTTAGTTGTGTGTGTTGCGTACTTGTTTTAATAAAGTTAGAGAAAAAAAGGTGTTATAAATAAAATTTTATTTATGGTGAATGCCTATATTCTAGAGAGATTCTAGGGTTTGTTACTTGGTGGCTAAGTCACTCTTTCCCTATAAATATAGAGGTCCTCTTCCATTGTAATTCATCCCAAAATTCAATAAGAATTNTGTTATAAATAGAATTCTATTTATGGTGAATGTCTATATTCTAGAGAGATTCTAGGGTTTGTTACTTGGTGGCTAAGTCACTCTTTCCCTATAAATATAGAGGTCCTCTTCCATTGTAATTCATCCCAAAATTCAATAAGAATTTTCTCTCTATCTTTCTCTGCAATATTGTTCTTGTTCTTTTATTGTTTCATAACACGTTATCAGCACGAGACTCTACCGTCTCAAGAAGCTCTTTGAGAAGATTAAGGTATAACTTTTCTCCTCTCCTTTTCTTTTAATTATGACTGACATTATGAAAAGAAAGTTCGTTGCCCTTGAAATTTCGGGCAAGAACTATATGACATGGGTGTTGGATGCTGAAATCCATTTAGATGCAATGGGTCTTGGAGACGCCATTAAAGATAAAAATAAAGCATCTACCCAAGACTGTGCTAAGGCCTTGATTTTCTTGCGCCATCACCTTGATGAAGGGTTGAAAATAGATTATCTCACAGTCAAAGATCCACTTATTTTGTGGAATGGATTAAAAGAAAGATATGACAACTTAAAGTTGGTCACTCTTCCACAACCACGATATGATTGGGCTCATCTGAGGCTCCAAGACTTTAAGTCTGTTTCTGAATATAATTCTGCAATGCTCAGAATTACTTCTAAATTGAAACTCTGTGGAGATACTATCACTTATTATGATATGCTTGAAAAAATGTTTATAACGTTTCATGCTTCCAATATGGTCTTGCAACAGCAATACTGAGAGAAAGGTTTCAAGAAGTACTCAGAGTTAATTTCTCTTCTCCTTGTGGCTGAGCGAAATAATGACTTGCTCATGAAAAATCACGAAAATCGACTCACTGGGTCTACACCATTGCCTGAAGTGAATGAAGTGTATTCCCATTATGCCAAATGTCAGAAAGGTTGTGGCCATAGTAATAGTCGTGGTCGTGGCCGTGGCCATGGTCGTGGACAAAGAAGAAATTTTTCTGGTATTAATCACCCCCCAAAGAAAAATAACCACCAAAAGTGGAAAGGGAAATATGAGAAGCTAAAGGCAAATGGTTCAGAGATTGAATGTTATCGTTGCGGTGGAAAAGGTCATTGGGCAAAAATTTGTCGTGTACCAAGACATTTGGTTGAGCTTTATCAAGCATCTCTAAAGAATAAAGGCTCTGAAGCTAATTTTGTCTATGACAATGGATTTGACATCACCCACCTAAATGTGGCAGACTTCTTTGAGCGCCCTGATGGAAAAATAGACCACTTGATCGATGATGGATTTGTGGTCAAAGATGATTGAGTAGTTTAATTTTATTTTTGCCTATTCATAATAGTTAGTAAATAAACTTCATATAATCATAGTTTTTTTTTATATGAGTAGCAGTCATTAGTACCCATAAGTACTTATTATTTTATGGAATAGTGTAACTGATTTCTCTTCAAGGATTAATATATTATTTGTTAAAGTAATTGTGACGTGAAAAAAAAAATCAGTTACTAGAGTTGAACAATAGAAATTGTAACATTCTATGTATAAATTTGGTTAATAAGTAACATGTTTAAGTTTTCAATATATAATAAAATAAGTTAAAGGATATTGTATGATAATCATTACATTTTACTCTACTTTGTAAAAGTAAGTCTTCTGAATGTTCGTACTGCATATTTTTTTATCAAGTGATCACGTAAATGCATATCGGCTTTTTAACTTTTCAAGCTTTCAATAATCAATACGTTTACTTTTGCCAAGCATTTGTCCTGTTACTTGCTTGAGCCATTTGCTAAATTTCTAAAAGTCCATCCAGCTCGTAAAAATGATCTCCGCGATTTTATAGATAAGCTTTTAGAAGATTTGGTGATCTTGTGGGATACATTAGATGTTAATGCCTTTGAAAGCAATCCAGAATGGAAAAGAAATCTACTGGTATTGATAGAAGAAATTATAACGCAGGCATTATTCCATCCAACTCATATTGATGGCTTTTCGAGACTTCAAAGTACATTCAAGTATAGACGTACTGATGATAAAAAAAAAAAAATTTAGTTTACAAAAAGCCTAGTATATTTCTTTGAAAATATTAATGTTTATTCGTATATTTCTTTTTGTATGTCAATCCACCACAAAGTAAACTTGTATCAAAGTCTAATTGTAAAATTTTTTTTTAATGATTCATGTACGACACACAATATTTAAAGAGAAGAAATATTTTTCTCATTTAAGTATGTGTAAGGCAGATGTTACTATAATTTCTGGTAGTAGTAATCTAATTGAAGGCTCTGGAAAAGCTACTATAACCCTGCCTAAGAGAACAATACTTATCATAGAGAATGCAATATTCTCCTCCAAGTCCAAGAGGAACTTGTTGAGTTTTAAAGATGTCCGCCGAAATAGATATCATATTGATACAATAGATGAGAATAATATTGAATATCTCATCGGTGTTATTGAGAAGTTCCTATTTTTATCTTGTGGTCTGTATTGGACAAGAATTAGTGTAATTGAAGCACATTCTATTGTAAACCATAAGGTTACTAATTCCAATACTTTTGTACTTTGGCATGATCGATTGGGACATCCTGGATCAATTATGATGACACGAATTATAGAAAACTCAAATGGGCATCCATTAAAGAATTTAAAGATTCCTTTAAATAATGAATTTTCTTGCACTTCTTGTTATCAAGGCATCCATTATATAGAAAACTCAAATGGGCATCCATTAAAGAATTTAAAGATTCCTTTAAATAATGAATTTTCTTACACTTCTTGTTATCAAGGCAAGTTAATTATAAGACCATCACCAACAAAGGTTGGGATTGAGTCCCCTGCGTTTTTGGAACGTATACAAGGGGACATTTGTGGACCTATTCACCCCCCTAGTGGGTCGTTTAGATATTTTATGGTCTTAATAGATGCATCCTCTAGATGGTCTCATGTATGCCTATTGTCATCTCGCAACTTTGCGTTTGTAAAATTAATGGAAAAAATAATTCGATTACGGGCGCAATTCCCCGATAATCCGATTAAGTCTATTAGACTTGATAGTGCTGCTGAGTTTTTATCCCAAGCATTTAATGATTATTGCTTATCATTTGGGATAAAAACGGAACATCTTGTAGCTCATGTTCACACTCAAAATGGCCTTGCTGAGTCTTTAATTAAACGTCTGCAATTGATAGCAAAACCGTTAATCATGAAAACGAGGCTGCCCACTTCTGTTTGGGGTCACGCCATTTTACATGCATCAATGCTAGTTCGTCTCAGACCGACAAATTATCATAAATATTCCCCGTTGCAATTAGTTTTGGGTCATGAACCTAATATATCCCATTTAAAAGTTTTTGGATGCGCTGTATATGTGCCTGTAGCACCGCCATATCGCACCAAAATGGGTCCCCAAAGAAGGTTAGGAATATATGTTGGGTTTGAATCGCCCTCCATTATTCGCTATCTTGAAACATTAACGGGGGATTTATTCACTTCCCGATTTACAGATTGTCGATTCGATGAGACAATTTTTCCAAAATTAGGGGGAGAAATTGGTGAAACCAAACGGGAAATTTTGTGGAAAAATTCATCATTGTCTCATCTTGATCCACATACCTCTATTTATGAAAAAGAGGTGCAAAAGATTATTCATTTGCAAAGAATAGCAAATCAAATGCCAGACGCATTTACGGATTTGAAACGGATAACAAAATCACATATCCCTGCTGAGAATGTTCCAATCCGTATTGATGTCCCTATTGGACAATCTTCTAGTGTCATAGCTAATGAGTCACAAGCACGCCTAAAACGTGGCAAACCATTGGGTTCTAAGGATCAAAATCCTAGAAAAAGAGAAATAAATGATCAAAATGACACTACGAAAGAGTCTCATGAAGAAATCCACGATTTAATAAATTCTGAGATTCATGAGGAAACCAATGAGCCCGAGACTCAAGATAATAAGGAACTATCAATAAATCCAATCGATATTGAGACAAATTTGAATCGAGTCGATATAGTGGTGGACTATGTCTTTGCATATAATGTTGCATCTAGCATTATGCAAGATAATGAGGATCTTGAACCTCAATCTGTTGGAGAATGTCGACAAAGACATGATTGGCCAAAATGGCAAGAAGCAATCCAATCAGAGCTGAATTCACTTGCGAAACGTGAAGTTTTTGGGCCTGTAGTCCAAACACCTAATGGTGTTAAGCCTGTTGGCTATAGATGGGTCTTTGTACGCAAGAGGAATGAGAAAAATGAGGTACAAAGATATAAGGCACGCCTTGTTGCACAAGGATTTTCACAAAGGCCTGGTGTCGATTATGAAGAGACATATTCACCCGTCATGGATGCTATAACGTTCCGTTATCTCATTAGTTTTGCTGTCCATGAAAAGCTTGACATGCATTTAATGGATGTGGTTACCGCCTACCTTTATGGCTCACTTGATAATGAGATATACATGAAAATTCCCGAGGGATTCAAAATGCCTAACACACATAATTCAAAGTCCCCGGAAATATTTTCAATCAAATTGCAAAGATCTTTGTATGGTCTAAAGCAATCAGGACGTATGTGGTATAATCGTCTTAGTGAGTACTTATTAAAGGAATGTTATATAAATGATGTCATTTGTCCATGTATTTTTATAAAGAAAACAACATCGGAATTTTTTTTGTACTTGCCGTATATGTTGATGACATAAACCTTATTGGAACTCCTATAGAACTCCAAAAGGCAATTGATTATTTAAAGAAAGATTTCGAGATGAAAGATTTCGGAAAGACAAAATTATGTCTTGGTTTGCAAATTGAACATTTGGCAAACGGGATCTTTGTGCATCAATCTACCTACATAGAAAAGGTACTGAAACGGTTTTACATGGATGGAGCACATCCATTAAGTACTCCGATGGTTGTTCGATCACTTGATGTGAATAAGGATCCATTCCGACCTCGAGAAGAGAATGAAGAGCTACTTGGTCCTGAAGTACCATATCTTAATGCAATTGGTGCACTAATGTATCTTGCCAACACTACAAGGCCTGACATAACTTTTTCAGTCAATGTCTTAGCAAGATATAGCTCTGCTCCTACAAGGAGACATTGGAATGGAATCAAACACGTATTGCGGTATCTAAAAGGAACTACCGATATGGGCTTATTTTATGGCAATAATTGCAGTCCCGATCTTGTTGGTTATGCCGATGCTGGGTATTTATCTGATCCACACAAGGCCCGATCTCAAACAGGTTATGTGTTTACCTGTGGAGGCACTGCTATATCTTGGCGATCAACTAAGCAATCGATCGTGGCTACTTCATCTAATCATGAAGAGATAATTGCTATCATGAAGTAAGTCGAGAATGCGTGTGGTTGAGGTCTATAATACATCTTATTCGAGACAAATGTGGTTTGAAGTGTGACAAACTACCCACGATTTTGTATGAAGACAATGCAGCATGCATAGCACAATTGAAGGGGGGACTCATAAAAGGAGATAGGACAAAGCATATTTCACCAAAGGTATTCTTCACACATGATCTTCAAAAGAATGGTGATATTAGTGTGCAACAAATTCGTTCAAGTGATAATATGGCTAATTTGTTCACAATATCTCTACCAACGTCAACCTTCAAGAAGCTAATACACAAGATTGGGATGTGAAGGCTCAATGATGTGAATTGATGCTTTCATCAGGGGGAGTTAATGCATGTTGCACTCTTTTTCCCTTACAAGGTTTTGTCCCACTGGGTTTTTCTTGCGAGGTTTTTAACGAGGCAACCAAAAGACGCATTTCTAAACACGTGTACTCTTTTTCCTTTTCTAGATTTTTTTTCCCATTGGATTTTATTTTAGTTAATGTTTTAATGAGGTACATTATTTGTTGAATAGACATTCAAAGGGGAGTGTTATAAATAAAATTCTATTTATGATGAATGTCTATATTCTAGAGAGATTCTAGGGTTTGTTACTTGGTGGCTAAGTCACTATTTCCCTATAAATAGAGAGATCCTCTTCCATTGTATTTCATCCCAAAATTCAATAAGAATTTCCTCTCTCTTTCTCTGCAATATTGTTCTTGTTCTTTTATTGTTTCATAACAAAAGGAGTATTATTTTGGTTTTTCGAAAATAAGATTTAACCATCAATTAGAGAATTAGCATCAAATCACTTTTTAAGAAGACAAAAGTATTAATCAACATTAACGCAAGTATAACTAAACAAGGAAATCAAAGACAAATAGATTATCCAATTTACACATTTTTTAATTGTAGAAACAAAACAAAGTACCAAACCAGAAAACTATACAACGTACTCATTTCTGAGCCATAACTGAGCACCACCAATAATATTATTATCCTCACAAATTCTCTCAATTTTTTTTTTTTTTTCCTTACAAAAATTTGGATGAAGAACGACATTTTTGATCCCCAAACAATAATAATGGACTCCGATTTCTCTCCTGGATATGGGTCGGGTACAGAATCCGACTTCGGGTTCGCTTTCAACGACAGCAATTTCTCCGACCGGATTTTGATAGTTGAGATTGTTCCTGACTCGTCTGACTCCAAATCCGATGGTGCGGGTTGTAGCAGTATCGTTGATTGGGCCCGCAAACGCAAACGTAGGAGAGAAGAAATCAGGAAAGAAAATGGTTAGCTCTTTTAATTCCATTAGGGTTTTAAACAATTATTTTATCTAATTTTGGTTTTTTATTAATTTCATATATTAGATTTGCAATTTGATTTTTTTTGGTTTGAAGGGTTAAAATTTCACATAAAAAATGCTTAATATTTTTGTATTTATGATTAATGAATGTGAAGAATGGGCATTTACATATCAAGCCTTACAGGAGGAAGATGCAAAATTTAGGATTTGAAATTTCTTTCTTTCAAATTTTTTTTTATATTTTTTGTTCAAACTTGAGTTACAACTTGAAATGGAAGGTATTTAGCTAGGTTAAAATGATAGAATTGCACGAATTTGCTTTAGCGTTGACTACTACTAAAAATCATGCAAGTGGTGCTGCAGATGTAGCTGCAGCATAAGTTACTAACTTCATCAGATAATTTCAAATGAGTTTTTATATGCACTGATGCTGACTTATTAGGTAATTACAGTAAATCTCTTTTGATAAACACTAATTAGTGATCTGGTAAAAATGGTAACTACATGCATCACAGGTTAAATTTACTAATAGCGTAAACATTTTATACAATGATAGTGTACATAATTTAAATCCTTTGCAAATATGGTTGCTTGAGCACTAAATACCAATGAGCTTGTTCGCTTACAAAAAGAAAAAAAGAACGAAAAAAGCTAATGAGCTTGTAGTAATCCTTTTGTCATTTGTCGCGGAAAGTGTCTTTCTGACAAGTTTGGCTAAATACTTTAATACTCTGTCTAACCACAAACTTAAGCTTTTCCGCTGTTCTAAATCATACTTAAGTTTGTTAGCTACCGGTGCACGCACTTGAGTTTGTCCCCATTCTTGCAACATTTCTCGTTCTGTCGCCTATCAGAAAACTGAATCCATAAAAACATAATTTGTGCTTATTAATTAGTTTCTCCAGTCTAATGGATTCTCACCTCATAAACCTTTCAGATGCAGATGTGTTCACGCAACGTGAGGAGGAGGTGTTGAATTGTAATATGCTGGACACAGAAGATGGTCTTGCTTATGAGAACCAAGATGAGGAAGCTGTTGCAATGGTTGAGGAATCTCCATCCGGCACTGAGATGACCACAGATCACCCTGGTACCTATGCACTTCCCCACTATGGATCAAACTATCTCGTTTCCGTCATTGTGCTGCTATTTCAAGGATTCTAACTGTTTTAACACTAGATCCTGATATTAACAAGAATCTAAGAGATATCATAACATGGCTATCACTCTTTTAGGAGAATATGGATGTATCCTTTGTGTGCATAATCTGAAACCTGAATTTGTTACAATGTAATAGCATGTGAAACATTAAGTTCCTTTATCATTGCGTGGTCTTTTTCTCTTTCCCCTTCTGTCCTTGAGCCGAGGATCTATGGAAAACAACCTCTACCTTAACAAGGTAGGGATAAGGTCTGTGTACACTCTACCCTCGTGGAATTACACTTGGTTTGTTGTTGGTCTTCTTCTCTTTCATTTTTCCTTGTTTTTTTTTTTTTTGGTTTTTGAAACAACTTTATGTTGTTTGTAGGGGATGGTGAAGCTCCTAAGAGCAGTGACTCGTCCACAAACATGGACTCTTCAACTGGGCTTCGAGTTCGAACTATACACATCAGTTCTCCTATTTTGGCCGCAAAGAGTCCATTCTTTTATAAGGTTAGAAGTCTATAATGCTTTGTAATATCTTTGTCAGGAACTTTCATTTGCTCTTTCTTTTGACATATTTTTGTTTTCTTCGTAGCTGTTCTCCAATGGCATGAGAGAGTCAGAGCAGCGGCATGTTACTGTACAACTACATGCCTCGGGTTAGTAATAACTTTTTTAATTGTGGTTTCTTGTGTTCTCATTTCATGGTATTGTCCTTTCCCTTAGACTGAACTGTCCTGATAGGGTAATAATATTAACCAGATAATGTCCCATGTCCGAATCTGGATACAGTTGTATTCTCTGAGCATCAAATGTGTCTGTTATCTAGCTCTATTTCCATTTGGTTAGACTAAACAGTTACTGGAATTGCTTGTAGGCTGTATACTATATTGTGCTCTATGTTACTTAATCCCCCCCCCCAAAAAAAAAATCAAAAAAGAAAAGGAATAAAAAGCATCATGCGCTGTACTCCTACTTGCATGGGCGCGTCATTTCCCCTTATACCGTGCACATAACTTGACATTCCTATAGATGTGCTGACTGCTATTCGGGTTTGAAAATTGGAATGGATCAGCCCGGGATGCGTATACTCAGTATTTATTTTCTCTTTCAGAAAGTTTTCAATAATTGGGATGTTCAATTAGAGAGCATCACATATCAATCACTAAATGAATATTGAGTTTTTGAGCTGTTTAACCATTAGATTAATAAGCGGTGGTCTGAAAACTGGGGGACAAAATAGATTTGAACACCTCTGAATTCTTAGAATAGATTTTGATAACTGAGATTCTTAGACTCCCTCTCTTTTCATTTTTCAGACGGTATTTGATCAGATTTGTAGTTTAACATAAAAAAAACTTTTGACATATAAGTTAGATATAAGCGTGTCTAACGGGTGGGCCGGGCCGGGCCGGTTACATTTTCTTTTGAACCTGACGGGTTGCGGTTACGGGTTCTTACCGGTTAATTGTTAACGGGTTGGGGCTTATCCGGGTAAAAACGAACCCGTGCGGGTAGGGGTACTGCCGGGCCGGGTTAACAGTAAAAAAAAAATTTTTTTTTTTTGTATTTGTTAGAACTATCGTAAAAATATAAACAAAAAAATAAACTTATAAAAATAGTGTTTGAATAAAGGATACAAATACTTTAAAATTCTTATATTTGAATATATCATTAAGAATTTACTTATAATTTGCAAGTTCAAAACTTCAAACTTGCAAATTAAAGTTTACATTTAATACTTCAAATTAAAGTTTAAACTTGTATTTATACGTCTAATAATATTAAAATAACAAACTAAAACATTAAGCATAAATGCATAATACGTCTAATAATATTTTTAAAAAAAAAAAAATTNTCCGGTTTTAACCGGTCTGGGCCGGTCCGGTTACGGGTCAACCCGGCCCGTTTGCCACCCTTAGTTAGATATATGACATAACTAAGTAAGAAACTAAAGAAAAAAGATTCAAATACAGAAAGATATCTTTTCTTTTGAACGGCCCAACAAGGACAAAGTTCCATATAACATTGAAAAATATTTTTCGTTGTCAAAAAGGAAAAAAGATGGAAAGTTTTTTTGTTAATGTTTGGAAACTAAATGTTAATGTGATTACTAAGTAATAATATATTATCTCCTACGGAGTATCTAAAATCATGGGCAAAGGTTATTTTATGTTAAGCAGCGTAGAGTGCTACACTAGAATTGCCACATTCTAAAAAAAGCTATTTGGAAACAGCTTCCAACGTGAGTGTGAAAATCACATTTGAGCTGCCCAAATGTGTGCATGATTTAGGTCTGACATTTGAACTCCAAACACGATACTAAACTTTAAAAACGTGTTACCATACGGGGCTATGTACCTGATAAACCATGCTTTAACCCATGTGCTTGTTTGCTGTATGCCTTAAAGTATCCATTATTTTGTCTATCTTGATGAATTCAAAAAAATCTGAATGTAGAAGAGTCGAACACCAGATCAAGAATCAAGAATCATGTCTGCTACTCCTAAAAGCATCCGTGTGAGACATTGATTGTCTACCAATATGTTTGCGGGGTTATAAACATGCTCCAAGCACTACTTTTTGTTTTTCTTTCTAAACCATAGTAGAAGAAGAAATTCTTACACAGTTTTTTTAATTAGATATAACATATATTCTTCTTTTGACCTCCACCTTTCTCAATCATTTTCGCAGAAGAAGCTGCCTTCATGGACCTATTGAATTTTATGTATAGCAATACTTTATCTACGATAACGCCTACTGCCTTGCTTGACGTGCTTATGGCTGCTGATAAATTTGAGGTTGCATCATGCATGAGACACTGCAGCCGTTTACTGCGGAATCTTCCCATGACTTGTGAATCGGCCTTGCTTTATTTGGATCTTCCTTCTGGCGTTTTAATGGCTGATGCAGTTCTGCCACTGACTGATGCTGCAAAACAGTTTCTTGCTGCACGTTTCAAGGATATAACCAAGTGAGCTCTTCCAAGTAGTTTTTTTAATACTCGCTCTCGTTGATTGATTTTGAAAGTGGAGCTTAAATCTGTTGCTTGGAAATAGAAAAGTGAAGGAAAGCAAGAGGCTTGTCATCAGTTTCAATTTTCCTCTTCATCACGAGCTAACTTCATTCTGTCATCCAATTTCACGAACAAACTTCATTCCGTAATCCCTATTTCAGAATGAGTTTGCTTTTCCTAAACGCTTCATTTGACATAGCCTAATTTTGGGTCTTTAGAAACTAGCTATTTGTTTCATTAGTAGCGAGTGAATAAAAGGACCTCCCTTCTTCCCTTTAGTAAAGAGCTTCTTGTATCACATTTCAGAGTGTTTTCAAGTTGTCCTATTTATCAAAGACTTGTTCACTCTTTAGATATGGTTTTTGATTGTTTCGGTCTGGAATTCGTCATCTGAAATGTTATCCTAAAATCCTTCCCAGGTTCCAAGAAGAGGTGTTGAACTTGCCTCTTGCAGGAATTGAGGCTGTTCTCTCCAATGACGATCTTCAGGTTGCTTCTGAGGATGCTGTATATGACTTTGTGTTAAAGTGGGCTCGCATCAATTACCCAAACTTGGAGGAACGACGTGAAATATTGGGCTCACGTCTTTGTCGCCTCATTCGTTTTCCGTACATGACATGCAGGAAGCTGAAGAAAGTTCTAACTTGCAATGACTTTGATCCTGAATTATCTTCCAAGGTTGTCCTGGAGGCTCTATTTTTCAAAGCTGAAGCACCATACCGGCAGCGTTCTCTTGCTGCTGAGGAGGGCAGTGCCTCACACCATCGTTTTGTGGAGCGCGTTTACAAGTATAGACCAGTTAAAGTTGTCGAGTTTGAAGTGCCTCGTCCGCAGTGTATTGTTTACCTAGATTTAAAACGGGAAGAGTGCAATAATCTCTTCCCTGCTGGTAGAGTTTACTCTCAGGCTTTCCATTTGGGTGGACAAGGTTTTTTCCTATCAGCTCATTGTAACATGGATCAACAGAGTTCATTCCATTGCTTTGGGTTGTTTTTAGGCATGCAAGAGAAGGGGTCAGTGTCATTTGCAGTGGATTATGAGTTTGCAGCTCGGACAAAGCCAACCGAGGAATATGTGAGCAAGTATAAGGGGAACTACACATTCACCGGTGGCAAGGCTGTTGGCTACAGGAACCTGTTTGGCATCCCTTGGACTGCTTTTGTGGCGGAAGATAGTGTATACTTCATTAATGGGATTCTCCATCTTCGAGCTGAGCTTACTATCCGACAATAAGTGCTTCGATACTAACATAATACCTTTGTTCACAGCCATACTGGACTTTTTTAGATGTCAGTGAGGGCTTTGAGAAGAGGAATGCTAACTGTAAGATATCGTCGAGCCTAGTTTCAGAAAGGTTTTAAATGTAGTGACAGGTTAATCGTTCAGTGCCTATGTAGAAACTGTTGGATCCACTGCTGCGTGTTAGTGAAATTGAGAGAATCAGTAGCTTCATCTGTTGATATTGCACTAACTTTTAACTTGCCAGTTGCTTTGAGGTGCGTAATTAAAGTCTCAACAAATCTTTGAATTTTACCTATGATAACTTGCCATAGATTAATGATATTATGGTTCTCCTAAGGTTTATTGGCTCTCTGCGGAGGTGATTTCCTAGTGTGTAGGTAAATCTTAAAATTTATTCTAACTGTACTAATATGATGTGTACTCGTTCTGTCTCTGTTGGAGGCCTTCGTTTTCCCCTGATGGATATAATCTTAGGGCATCGTTATACTTTGCTGACGAATTTCTAGCAGATTCAACTTTATGGTAAAAATATCACGGGCTAGCCAGTTTGCAGACTAGTCATTTAAAAATAACCAGCGTTTGCAAAGTCATTGAGAAATAGTCATTATGTTGTGGAGATAGGTGTACCTGTGTATGAACTTCCAGCATATTTTCCAGAATAATATACTGGAGATTGAAGCACCTGTGTATTAACTTCTAGTATATTATACTGGAACTCCAATATATTATACTGGAGTTCCTGTATACTGGAATTCCAGTTTTTTTATGCTGGAGAATTTTTCGTATTTTGAACAGTATTGATTTATCTTTACATAAAAAGTGACTGAATTTTAATTACTTTTGAAACTGTGGCTATTTTTAAATGGCCACTTGTAAATCTAGCTAATTTTGAATTTCTCCCTATTATCATCTATTTTTCTTTGTTAACAAACATAACATAAGGGGAAATTAATTGAGCTTCGGAGTACAATTTGCAATGAAAAGGCCCCCAATTTCCCTAGGTTTCTTAAAAATTATATTGTATATTTATATTTATTTTTTGTATACAAAATCATGATAAAAGAAAGACCCCCAATTTCCCACATTCATCAGCTTAATTATCCCCTACAATTACGATTTTTTTCCTTCAAAAAACCTTAAAACGGGTACTACTTAACAAGAGCCTATAGTTTTATACCAAATAACCATAGTATCTCACAATTGCCCAACTTGTTTATTGCTTCAACTTTTTAAAAGTCCGAGTCCTCTAAGGTAATTGTAAAACAATGGATTATTCCTTTTATCCTAGCATTTATTTTCTATTGAAAGTGATCCACTTGATTTATATTTTATACATTAACGAAAGTCTGACGGATCCTTCTTCTTATATAACTCGTTCAACTCTATTGTTATCTACATTCTTGATATCTTCCCAAATTGCTATTTCTTTACTAAAATCTTTACATGTTTGAACTTCGATTTGCAGTTGATGTCTTTACAGATAGGTAAAAAATCTGGATTATATATGATAATTGTATCAGATTTGTTTTAGAATTCACAACTGTATCAAAATCGTATGTGACTTGTATATGATACATCAATAACCTAAAACAATACTTGATACAATACTAATACAATTATAATATGATTATATTAGACTTTTAGTATATAGTTATGACTGAAACTTGAAAAAGATGAAGATCAAATTATATCACATTTTTTCACAAACGCATCGCGATTGTATTATAATTGTATATGTATCATAATTGCTGCAGGAATTGTATTACAAATGTATGATAATTATATATTTATTGTATTTTGTTACGAGCAGTTATGAGTTCGTGAGCAATTTCACAATTTGTATCACAAATATATGATAATTGTATATTAATTTATTAGTATTGTATCAATTATTATTGTGGGTATTAATGAACAAGACAAGTTAGATACAATTGTGATACAAGTATGATACAATTATGTTTTAAGCATTGATATATCTGATACAATTCAAATACAGTTATCATACAATTCCTACAACTTCTTCTTTTTCGGGTTTCAATATGAAATTTCACCTAAAACCAACTCTATACTTAGTTAATATCCCTCAAAATTGAGATATAAACTCCAAAGCATATTCTCAATCATTTGCAAGAATAGCCAATCCAAATAAATCACAAAATCTAAAAATATAAATGTCGATTCAAATCTTCAAAGCTTTTTAATGGAACGTCATTGGGAATAATTCTGGCAAAAATCTTAACGTTTCTTCAGTTTCAGTATTGTCCAGTCTCCCAACAAAAGAATAAGGCGGTTGATGAAATTGTAGTAATGTAAGTTGTCGACAATGGTGGGAAGAGAGAAGATGGAGATTCTAGGCGGAGATTAAGAGATTTTGATGTAAAAAAAGGAGAGAGAAGAGAGAGGGGAAAAAAGAAATGATATGATTGAATCTCTTAATTGAAGGCGCTAATAATAAGGTGGGAGCCTTTTAAGGAGCAGTGTATACAATTTATAAGAAAAATACATAATATGTTTATTGTAACTATAAATTGGTTGATTAGGTCAGTTGTGTTATGCTTCTTAAATCAAATCTGATCCAATTTATTATTGATTTAAACATAGTTATGGATGCTAAAATATGCGAAGTGGAAGCAAGCAAAAACCACAGGTATCACAAACATGTAATCTAGACAATAATTTAATTACGAAGATTAAACGCACTAACCTCTCAAAATTGTTGCGCAACTCGTTCACAGAGCAAGAATTCAAGACTGCAGTCTTCTGCTATACTCCTAAGTAAGCCTTGGACGAAACTACTTGTGTTGGAAAATATTACTACTCGGAAGAGTGAGTTATTAGGTGACACTACTCTTTTTATTTGTAGTACCCGAAATTGAGCAAAAACATCCCAGAAAATCATTTCGGATTCTGCTATGATGGTAGAATCCTAGCCCAACTCAAATAGAGAACTTTTCTCCCAAGTAACTTTCTTTCCAAGTCTGTCAAGGTTTTACTCGATATAGCAGGGATTATAAATAATAAGAGGCTACCAATTATAGTATTAATTCAAAATTCGGATGAATTAAATTCTACTATAATTAATCACAATTTATTCCACTAAAAAAATACAATTGAACTCCTCAATATGAATTTCAAAATTAACCTAACACTTATTTTAAGTCCACATGTTAAGATTACAAATACCAATTAATTAAACGAAATCATTGTCAATTTAATTTAATAAACTAATTAAATCTTTTATAATTCCGCTTAAACTATTTCATGTGACGGATACAAAATCCACCAGCCGGGTTTTCATATGAAAACTTATAAGCTCACATAAAGGGGTATTATCAAACTCAAGGTTGAGCCATGAATTTTATCAACTAATTATTATTTCACAAATTCTATTCGTTATTGTCTAATCTATTAGGCATACACTAACTCTGAATAGAGTAGTACATTTTGATAAATCAAACAATAATCAAATCACATTGATCATAATAACTATATCAAGATTAGGAATATAAGCTCATTCAATGAATCAAATAAAATATTTTATATATTCAGTACAAAAACATCTTTTTTCCCCTTGGTCCGTTCAATATACACTAAGTATACTAGCACAAGAAGTTGGAGTATAACCACTCCCATAATCAAGATAAATTATACCTTAATCTGTTTTAATATCATCAAGATATTTTGCCCAACAATATCGTAGTGCATGAGCTAAGATTCCATACACTAAATGGTCTACCCTATAATTAAAGAGCACACTTGTAACAAATAATTTATTTAAAACAATACTTTATTAAATTCAATAAATCAAATAACCAATTGTTCATAAAGAATAAAATAAAATATTATAGCTAAACCGCATGGTCAGAGCTTTGACCCAATCCCTCAACAACTGACCCAAGTACCAGAAACCAAGGAACACTTAATCTCAAACTACGGATAAAGAATGAAAGACATTTGGGAAAATTAGATGCAGTCTTGACAGGGAAGGCTATGTTAATATGGCTTTAATAGATAAGTAGAAGCTCCAAGGAGGAAGGAAGGCTAGGCATATGTTATGTTTTCAGAGACACCACAAGACTCCTAGGGTCAAGTGAAATGGAAACCTGGACATTGTAATAAGCGGATGAAACTCTTTCTCAGTGAAAAACAATCTAGCAGCCACAATACACAAGAAGAAGAAGAAAAATTAAGGAGCTGAACATCTTATAGTTACAGCATGAATAGTAGACACTGTTAGCCACCAAAATTTAATCCACTACTCTCAAAAGCAGTAGTGCTCTACAGTTGGGAGTTCAAAAGCATGATGCTCCCAGAAGCAGTCAATAAGAATCTTATTAATTACAACCCTACACTGCATGTCATTTATGTTGGCATCAAAGCTTCAAAACTAACAATGGTGTTGAAAATACGTGCAAAGAGGAGGGGACAATACTCTAGACAGAGAGATAGAACTAAAGTTCTTTCTGAGAAGCAGACAGAATATCTGACTTTAAGCTAGAACAAACAAATTCCTGATGGAGGCAAATCCACATAGTAGATCAATCTTTTCAAGGGCAAACTGTCACGGGTATTCAGAACTACTTAATCTTCATCACCGGGAAAATGGGAGATTGAAAGTCTATATCACAGATATCTATGAATATCAGCAAGGAAAAACTTAAGCATCCAAGGTAGGAGAAGGCATTTATTTAAATTTCACATTCATAAGTGAAAACCCTCAAAGAATAAGCTTGATGTTGATGAAACCAGTCGCAGAAGAACTTTAATGCCAATCACATAAGCACGTCAAGCTGAGCAATGTACCCATCATTTACTCCACAATCGATTAACATGCACTGCACGACCACTTGGCAGAAAAGAAAAATTAAGTAAAACAATCTTGATTGTAATATCAATTTCTTGAGGTGAGAGGATTTTTTTTTTTGATTTATGGGAAATACTTGAAAACCATCCTGTAACTATCAAAAGGAGAACATGAATCAAACCCCAATTCTTATTAGTCATAAGACCAGAGTATTTTTAAAGGATTTTAAATGGTTTAGACCCAGTCGGGCAAAACTATAGCTACTGAAAGTAATCACTAAAATCTGAAAATATCAAAACTGAAACTACATCAAACGCAGCAGTTCTCCATGAAAATGTCAATGAATAACCTTAAATATATTTACAAGGATTTTGCTTAAATAGTATAAACCTAGCAGATATGCAGGTTCTAGAAACAGTTAGACATGCATGCATAGGACTGCAAGAATCATGTTATTTGTAACAATTTTTAATAAGATGAAATCGTTAGTAAGGATAAAAACCAAGAAAAGAAAAAAAGAAACTCTGGAAGTGGCAGTTTAGAAACACCTGTTGACAAATGGTAAAGAAGCGCAAAAGCAACTATGCCTCAATCCCATACATGTTGGAATCGGCTATAATAATACTCACTGACCACATTAAAGCGCAAAAGCAAAAGTCAAGGAATTTTTTTCTTTTTAGGTAGAATAGAAACAGAGAGAGCAGTGGAGCAATAAGAACAAGAGTTTTGGTTTTGCGCTTTAATGTGG